>LPNX010160259.1:441378-461324 GCA_001517045.1 Pseudotsuga menziesii | reverse complement strand
TAATTAAGAATGTGGAATAAATCATTATTAATTAGGATTAATTATAATTAATTAAGAAAATTGAATAAAACATTATTGATTAGGATTAATTATAATTAATTGGAACATGGTAAAAAAATTAATTAATAATAATAATAAATATTAATTACAATTAATTGTAACTATGGTTTAATTATTGAACAAGGTACAATACGAGGAAGTGATAATTTTAGCTTTAAAAGTATTGCATTTAATTGATAAACAAATATTGACCAAGTTTTGATTACACCTTATGCATTTTTAAATGTTGATGTCGAAAGGGATGTCAGTTGATTTGAAAGTAATGATGAATAGTTTAAAGCTAAAATTATTAAACAAAATTATTTTGGTTATATTAAATGAATGTGTATTTATATCAACTGTCGATTTGATTGAAAATAAAATGGAACCCTGACATAGTAGTTAAGGGGGTAGTTGAGGCTTTGAAATAAAGAAAACACAAGGGTGTAAAGGCTGCAAACTCGAGAGTCAGTGATGAGGGGGATATAAGGGGGAAATTGTGGATGATTTGGGGGAGGATTTTTTTGGATAGTCCAAAAAAGGAGGCCTGTTGTTCTCGGTTTCTAATGATTTGAGAAAAAATTTGACAGGACTAGTTGGGTTGTTTGTACTTAGGATTTGGGCTCGAGGGTCCAAGAACATAGTTCTTGGAGCTAGGGAGCCGATGATGCTGTTCTTAGCTGACAGGGTGGCAAGCCAATTCACTAATTTGAGTTTAGTTGTGGGATATTATAGGGACAAGCTGGAGAAAGAAAAAAAGAAAAGATGGACAAAGATAAAGTTTCTATGGATCTACAACTGTCCTACAGGTATTTAATTTATTGTTTTCAATTTTTTTATTGATGGAGAACTGTATCAAAATTCTTATATTATCTTTCAAAATTGATTTATACTTGTACTTTTAAAATGTTTAAACATGCTTAGAAATTATTACTAAAACCAACTCTGAGTATAAGCTAACAAGAGAGTAAAATTGTTTAAAAGTTAGATTTTGGGGGATGAATCTAAGGATCTGCTGAGGTCCTACTATATATATATATATATATTATGTAATCCAGGAGGATCTCAGAAGGTCATAATTTTAAATTCATTGTATCTCAGCAAGAATTTCTTGGTTGCGAAGAGCTCGTCGACCTGATTCTATTAAATCTCGTTTTGCCTCAAATGGAATTTGTATGAGGAAATTATGACAATCTGAAGATTCAACAAAACATGTTTGTAGAATTTGGCCGAAAAGGTGCCACATGGCACCATGCAAGGGTGCCACGTGGCCTTACTTATGGAAATATGAAGCTTCAACAAAACATGTTTTCATAATTTGGCCAAAAAGGGTCCATGTGGCACCATACAAGGGTGCCACGTGGACTTACTTATGGAAATCCGAAGCTTCAACAAAACAGGTTTGTATAATTTGGCCAAAAAGGTGCCACATGGCACCATGCAAGGGTGCCACATGGCCTTGCGTCACTGACGTGGCATCCCTCGGTGATGGCATGTTGCAGGTAGAGTGTGACCTATCATCTAAGTTGGAAACATTTCGGTGATGAAATAGACCAATCGTTGATTGACACATGGCAGGTTATTGACATAGTTGTGGACCAATCGGCTCGTGACATGTGACATCACATGGTTGGCTAGAATGTTGTAAATGTCTACATGGTTGGCTAGAATGTTGGAAATGTCTACAAAATCTTTGCTGAAGTTGATTAGACTTGATCCCATGACCGCACCCTCACAAGTCCAAAGTCTTTTCCACTACACCACTACTTGATCCTTAGTATATTTACCAATAACAAAGTATTTAATTTTGAAAGTTGGAGTATGGAGAAAAGGGGGTGTAGAATCCCGTGGGGCTCCACCCCACACCACCACCATTACCACAAGCTACTTACAAGTGGAATAACCCGTGGCATTGCAATGGCTACAACATGGGTGTGCATACAATATATGGCCCTCTTGGCATATGGCTCAATGGTCACTCCCCACCACTTGGTTTCATAACCATGGAACACTCCAACCAATACAACATGTGTTGAAATAAGACTTTGGATTATATTTTTAAAGTGGGTTTGGAAACGTTACATGGTTATAACCATATTTAATATGGTTATTATGTAGATGACAATGAATGGGTTTTGTAACATATGGTTTGTTTGGGGTTTTAAATAGACAAACTAGCTATATAGTTGGAATAATAAAAAGGAATTCCAATGAATATCCAACTGACCCCATTGGTTTTAATTACATGCCATTTTGGGAAAATAAGTTGTAACCAAAGAAGTTAATGTGAAAGATGCCAAGGGGGTCAAATAAGGATATAACAATCCCATCATTTTCCATTGTGAGGCATCCATTTTCTGTAGAGAGAGTCCATATTTTTGGAGAAACTATCCATTCTTTTTGTTGGTGAATTCCATGGCGGAGTAAGAAATTTGGAGTTAGTTTATGAGAGTTGAAGAGTGCTTGGAGATTTATCCTCCTTATATCTATTATCGGGAAAAGAGAGGAAGGTGTTTTTGTAGCTTTTGTAAGAAGAAGGTGGGGGTTCTTATGCTCACTTTTCAATTGTCTTCACATTCTGGAGCTATTGATGCAACCCATTTGTGGATTCAAGCAATGATTTCTCTCCATTTTGATCCACCAAGGTATCGATGTGTTATTGCCATGTTTTTTTGTCATCATTATTGCTGAGATTGTAAACTGACCTCTCCATTTGAGAAGTGCATCCATAGACGTAGTTCCTTTGGAACGAACTCCATTATCATATGGTTTCTACTTTTCATGTGCGTTCTTTATCTTCCATGCATATGTTAATTCTTATGTGCTTTTGAGCTTCATTCACATTCTTTGTATGCAATTCAATTTATAAGTCATAGAACAAAAAAAATCCTGGATCATATAGATAGATATACATTGAACTTATCAAATAATTAGAACAATGAAGGTATCGGTGATCAGATATTTACGTAGTCAAAACACTTGGAATTTAGTAATTTTGATCATTTTACCATGCTTATGTTTGGTGTTGATAAGATTATATGCTCATTGTTTGAACAAAAATAAGATTATATTCATTAAAATTTAAATTTCATGAACTAGGCAACTTTGATTAATTAAAAATCACATAATGACAATATGAAACCATCATATATTTTTGTTCATGAAAAACCCTTTGAGAGTACAATGAATACTTGACATCACTAAATTCATAATCAGTACTTGATATCCCTACATTCATAATCATTACTCGACATAACTACATTCATAATGCTGCTAGAATTCCCACATTTACTTCACCACTTACATCTATATCATCTTCTTGTTGACCTAGTGCAATGATTACAACATGTACAGTTCAAAACCCCTTTTTCTTCTAGGTCAAAAGGAATAATAAAAATCCATTTTTTTTTATCAAAGACATTAGGATGGAACAAAACTCATTCATAGTGTTATGAGAGAACATATGATTTGACTTGATATGCCAACATTTTTTTGTGTATTCCAATAAAATATAATTAACTAAGAAATTTATGTCTAATAGATCTCTTTATATCAAATATTTAAACCATTTGAATTAAAAATCACACATCTGAAGGACCTATAGTCCAAAAATATTCAATTATCTCTTGAATAGTGCCAATATAATCAAGTTGTAGTTTTGTTGTGCTTGTATCTATTGAACTTACATGTTTTGTTTAATCAAATGCAACATTCACTACATAATCACATATTTATTTCCATGATATACACTCTCAACTAAGAAATACTGACCATATGCCTACATCATATGATATGTTCATACCTTCATGCATAGACAAATTTTCATATTAAAACTAATCATTATTCTTAAGGTTGTAACAATATATCAATATTCTTAATTAAAATATATCTAGTAATCTCATGATCGATTGTATATCATCCTTTCAGATCTAGTGTTGAATGTGTCTAGTTCACTTTCTTTGTTGATTAGACCCAATTTATAAAAAAATTCCCTTCACCGATGTGTTTATGCACTCTACATGTTGTTGATCACATAGTTCTTTAAGGAGTGGAATATCAAGGTTTGACCTTCTAAATAATTGTATCTCTTCATGTATTTTTTTTGCACATCTCATCATATATTTCTACCAATTCTTGTTAGCGTACATACTAAACCAGATTAATTTATTCAATCTATCACATTAATCCTCATCTATAATGTCAATGATCATTTAACATTGTTCATTTTCTTACAAGGAAACATTTAGTCATTAAAAAACACATGAGAACCATATATGTCAAAAATGTATATGAACTAAGTTCATAACATATATTTATGCAATTGATTCAAGTTCATGTTATGGACCAAATTTCCCAAAATAACATAAAAATAGAAAGAAGAAGTAACTCTATTCCTTGATAATGAAATAAAGATAACTAATATGAATCATTTTCTAGCGGAAAACCTCTTTTTACAATAAATTAAATGTATAGGATGAGATTATCCATAAAACTAGGTCTCCTTGGTATATATAGAGACAATGGGTACAATTACAATTAAAGGGTCTACCCTACCATTAAAGTCTCTAGCCAAACAATAAGGAAGGACAACACTAATATAACAATAGAAATGTAATAAGTCAGTATATAAGGGGTGAAATCATGAATGTGGGTGTCTATTCCACGAGGATCAACTTTCGAAATCCGTATTTCAAACACTTTCGGCCGAACTATTTTTGTTTTTCTGTCGAACTAGTTCAGGTTTTCAGTCGAATGTTAAAGTTAATAGAGAACCTCATTATGTGGGATTTGTAAGGATAGCCGGAAAAATAATGTTTGATAGATATTGTTTCGGCCAAATGTTTGTTCAGCTGAAACATTTTTTTGATCGAACAATTGTTCGACCAAAAAATGTTTTCGGCCGAAAAACGTTATACATGTATTAACCGAATGCAAATGTTTACCATTTTGTCTTTTCCTTGTTTCCTTGCATCTCGACTCCTCTGTCTATTGAGACTCCTTGCATTTGGACTCCTCCGTCTGTTGAGACTCCCTGTGTTTGGAATCCTCTGTATGGTGTCTATCTTTCGGCCTGTCCTGTCCATCTGAGTGAGTGAGGAGTCTGTCGTGTGTCCTAGTGAGTCGACTGTGAGTGAGGAGTCTATCGTGTATTGACAGTGAGGAGTCTGTCCTGTCTGTCTGAGTGAGTGAGCGAATGTCATGTGTCCTGGTGTTGTAGGGTTCACAGTGGTGCTGGAGGCTTTGCGGTGGTGCTGGAGGCTTCTTGGTGGTGGTGCTGAAGGCTTCACAGTGGTGGAGCATCTCGATCGTTCACTCTCACGTGGTGGTTGAGGTAAGTATTGTCTCGGTATTTGACTGTAAAACAATTTAAAATATGAACCGATCCCTCTCAACTCTAAAACTCTATTCTATTTATGAAATGATTTTATTTGTAACTGAAACACTCCATTAAAATTTACAGAGGGCTTTAGATACTCATTTCACTATTTTTTTTTTCTGAATATTTCTCTTTTGCTAATGGCAGCAATGCTGACCATTGTAGCTTCACATATCACTATTAGATTGATTGTAATATTTTTATTTAAAAGCAAATAGCTTCTACAAGACTAGGAAATCGATGTCAACCATATACAGATTTGCAAACCCCTGTTGGTCTTTACTTCAAAAATGGGTATAAATACCCTTATTAAACCTTCAATTTATATATGATATCGATTGTATATATTAGATGTGTTTAACTTCACCCTGGATTAAGATCCTTGGTCAAGTTTACAATCGTGCATTCCAGTTTTTATGCATATATTCTCTACGTGTTTGTAATCACTGTAGTTACATATATTTGAATTATAATATGTCCTGAGACCCTCTATGGCCTATTAAAATATCTGTATAATAACAATCACATGGTATTTATACTACTACAATGTGTGACTCAGATAAGGTCACAGTTACATATTTTATAGTAATAACTCTAATAGATGAGTAAGTATGGACACCACTAAAGAAAAACATAATAATAGTATTGATATATCACAATTGCCTAACAAGGGGTAAGATAGTACGCACTTCATATTAGAGAAAGAAGGTTCATATTGGTATAGCTTTCCATCACATATATGGGATATATGGGAATAGTACTAATATCAAAATCATCGTAATCAATCAACTTAAGCATCTTATGAAAACACACTGGTTCCTTGTTCACTAGCATACTTGTTTCCCTAATATCGTGTGTAAACTATATAAGCAAATATGTTTTGAGACCCTCTAAATTATCTGCTCTATTTGAATTAAGCAAAATAAAAAACAATGTTTGTAAATTTCCATCTACGTGTTTATGTAAACACATAACAGAGAATTATAGAGATATAATTATTCATCCGCTGAAGGTCATAAACAACCTCGTGTTCTAACTAGAGGATACCAAATATCCTTGTTCAGACTAATCACACTTACTAAGTTAATCCATATAGGGTTATTACGGATACGTTATGATACATGTCATTTAGTTCATACTGTAACTTCTTCATATTACTAGGATTAACTCACCTATTTCTAATCATGGTATTACTATTAGCTTATCTATCTTGCTTATAGAAAACTGAAGTACTAGCCCTTATAAGCTAATCCAGAACTAGTAACGATATGTTCTAATTAGTTATAGTAACAATAGGGTTCATAAGGTCCCTATTGGTACTATTTAACTCTTGTTTAGACCTTGTATCTTTTTATTAAGTTGTAATCAATAAGTATGAAAGAGAGATACTAGCTAGTGAACATAAGCTTAATATAGATTAGGGAAATATAGTATCTATTCATACACTAATATAACGTATCACTCTATGATGCTTACTTTATACTTATATTGAAACCATACTAGTAACAACAAGAAGTTTGATTTAATTCTACTACTCATGGTACATGATATGTGATGATTCATTACCATTGTTGTAATAAGCTTGTTTCCAATATTCTATCATAGCAGGATAACTTAAGCCCAGTCATCACCATTGAAACATATAGTTACATTGATTACTACATGATAACCCCTTATTGTTTCATAATATATGTTTAAGAAACACATAAACTCTATGAATAGTTAAGGGTTATAGTACACTATAAATAATAGGGAATAAAACCCATTGATATTAGTAGCTTCTTGTTCAAGCTTAAGTTTTAGTTATATAAGTGGAATCATACTAGTATACCTTGTAAGTCTGTGTATAAGCTCTCATTATTATAGTTAAAGTTGTTGTTATTTTTTATAAACCCCATGGAAATCATAGTGGATACCAAATATCCTTGTTGGATAAAACTACAGTACAAGAACTCAAGATTAAAGAGGACCTATTTTGAATCAATTTTTATTGCATCGAAATCCATTTATTCCTTTTTTCCCGTTATAGACATTGGATATAATTTTCACAATCCTATTCCATCCTAATAAACATCATGCTTTTCACATGCCTATTCCATCATAATGAACATCATATAGGGCTATGGGCTTATGTCTTTTCGTGCCTAATGTAATAGAGATTGTATAGTTCAACTTCTAGGCATGGAAGCAAGTGACTCTTTTATGTTTTTGGCAACCAGTTCATATGATGTGTCTCTTCTCATATTTTCCTCCCATGTTTTACACCTATATTATAGGATTATTTAAGGTCTTACAACTATTATGGTGCCCAAAGTTTGATCAGCAAATTCAGCTTGATTGATGCATTCACTCTAGTTTGGGATGCAAAACCAGCCTTGGGGACTGAATTATGTGTCATGATGTTCATTTGGTGAGGTCTACCATTAGGTGTGTATCTTGCAGCCCTAGGATACCAATGATACCAAGGACCCCGCTTCACCACAACATTCCATAAAATAAAAAAATAGCCACATAAACAATGTACTTATTCCTCATGATCAAAACATGATCAGAAATAAAGAAAATACATGACAACATAAATGAAAAATATAAGTTTTAAAGAAAATACAAATTACACCTTAAAGGAAAAATTTTAATTTAAGCTACTTGAAATTTCTATATTTAATTCAAGGCTAGAAAATTCATATTGCATTACCAGTTGATTTTTAGCCATATCTTGGTATGCAGTTGTTAGGATTATAATCCTCCCTTGTCCAATTTGGTCAGTCACCTTGAGTCAATTTAGTCATTATTTGGGTCCACTTCACCTAATTGGGCCACATGTACTAGTTACTAGAGTGTGAGGAACACTAATTGAGGCTAACTGCCACTGACTGCACTTGCATGCATCAGTTTAGGAGTCTCCTACACCAATCCCTACACTTTAGGAGCCACTGTGAGTATCAGCACCAACCTCCTTCATTTGAGTTTAGTTGGTGACTAGTCAAGCTTAGTTAGGAGTCAGTTACATTTAGTTCTACTCAGTTAGCACTTGTTATGCATGGATGCATGTGGATGATGCGCATTTATTCACCTACCACAGTCAGTTAGACTAGTTAACCTATAATTAAGACTAAATTAGACACTTGAGTTCAGTTGTTGAACTCCGATAGTGATTTAGACAAGTTCAGTTAGCCATGCAGTCAAGTAGAGTCAAACCAATTTGAATTTCCTCACGTGAATTCAAATTGCATGAGGCTATTTAGCCATTGTACTACATTGTAACAATTATCCAATTACTTTTGATTAATGAAATCATTACATAGTTGCAAGCCATTTTTGCACTGTTTCATTCTTCAATTTTGAGTAAAATTGTATGATCTATCTTGTGAGTTGTGTGTTGATCCACATATCTATGTGCTCAATTTTATAGTAGTTTCCTGCATTGTTTGTTGTTGTGTTTGTGTTAGATAATACTAAAACCTATTAAACAAAATTCAGTAAAATGAAAATATCATGGTTCACATTATAATATATTTGGTTGGGAAAATCTATGTTTACTTCTTTTATGGTGATTTTAAAGAAACTTGGTGGACTTTACAATATCAATAAAATATGGACACTTACTAGAAAAGTTAACAAAATATGGACATTTACTAGAAAAACTAACAGTATAACCTTGAAACACAATCCAAATATGTCAATCCCATGCGAAGGATGCATTTTGATCCTTCAATCCTATTTAAGGAGGATTTTTGTCCTTCACAAGGTTGCATATAATAATGATTTAGTATTTAATGAATACCAAAAGAGTTGTAATTTCCTTAATCTCTCATGGTCATAATCGATTTTATTAACCATGACTATGTCAAACATGATCACTATGGAAATGAGCTTAATAAGAGTGATACTTGTTCAGGATAAATAAAAGGGTATACCTGTGGGAACAACACAACTTCACATCAGAAAGGGGGGCACACAATAAATATATTCAATTTTTTTTTCTTGTCCTCAAATTTTTTTTATGGGCTAAACTACATTAGTTCATTGATGCTTGTTTTGATGTTTACAGGAGAATGTAGTAGAGATGGTTCGAGATGAGGTGGTCACTCATTCTTTGTGTCGAATATGTACACAGACATATGAGACAAGGACACCTAATACCACACCTACATCTATTGAAAGACCTTCAAATGTTCGATATTGAATACGGTTTGAATCATCTAGAGATTCTAGCGTATTATATTGAGACACAGTTGGTATGTGTTTGAAATTTATGCACATGCAAAATTTATGGTATGCATGCATATTTATATTTGTTTTAAGTCTTGTTCATTGACTTTACTAAGTTTCATTAGCATTTTTCTTTGTAGAGAGATGATGTAATAGATTGTCTCGTGATAGTGGGCAAACATCCGTGTCTGGTCGATTGTTTGATTCATCATCTCGTGATTGTTTTCCCTCTTCTAGTCGTTATTTTAGAGAATGACCAATGGACCATCCACATTTTATTGGTAATATGTTACATATATATAATCTATTTAAATAAATTACTAATTTGCATGTGTATATATATGCTTGTGTCTTTCTGTACTAAATTATACATGATCACATGTGTAAATGTAGAGGATCGTGGTTTTATTGAGGGTTATGATGATGCATTCAAAGACGCCGAGGTGATGATGCATTCATAGAAAATGAGGGTGGTGCATTTGGAGAAAATGAGGGTGATGATGCAAGCGATGGAGATGCTGAGGATGTTGCAAGGGACCAAGAGTAAGGTCATGCAAAGGCTCGAAGAAAGGGTCAAAGTCAGAGAATGGATACTTTCGAACAAGAACATGGTTCTAAGCCCATGACCATTTATCCTTTAGATATACCCGATCCTCTTCCTTGGGAAAATGATCCTATTTCTGTCACCCTTGAAGAATGCACAACCCACCATAAAAAATTGAGGGATGATCTTGCTAGCTTGGAACTTCCAACTAAGAGTCGATAAAGTTTGCAAATACTTTTGGAATATTTAGGCAAATTTATTGGTGCCTATAGAACTGTTGGGTCAACAACAAATTATTTTATTCACTTGATGTGAATGTGGAAGGCTCAGGGGATGGGTCTTGATAAGTGGGTTGATGTAGAGAAGAGGGTATCAAAATAAAATGCCATTTCAATGTTTAATTTTAAAAAAGGACCGAAGCGGAAGATGTTAAAGGTGCAATATTTCAAGCGCCCCGAGATTGCACACCATTTATATGATAGATTCTTGGCTGCCTATGGTATATTTCCATGGAATGATGAAGTGCCAAATTATTTTGCGATATATTTTTATGCAGATTTTTTTTTAAACATGAAGCTAGATTACACAGATGTGTAAAAATTTTATGGGGTTGGAAAAGGTAGGACGTATGAACGAGAAGGAGCCTTTCACGATCCATTGTTTCCTAAGGAAACATATCGTTTGGTGCGTCGACCATAGATACTTGTTACATTACTATTAGAGATGGAGGTGACCTCTCATATTGGTTTAGAGGTGAGAACCATCATAGGAGACAACTTACCATCTGCTATAGTGGGGGTTGATGTGGGCATGGATCAGCATAGAGCACACGCTCGTTCTCGTGCACATTTTTCTTGTAAAATAGATAGTGAGGTAGATTCAATGAGCCTTGAAGATGCCAAGGCCTATGCAAAACATTTTCAAGATGGATTGTTTGATTTAATCCATCGCGAGGAATGAGGGAGGGGGGAGGTATGTGAGAAATTTTATTTTTTCCTCATAATTGTTAAATCATGTTTTGTTAGTTTATCTAAATATATAATGAACTCATTTTAATTGCAGTTCACCCAAATGCTGGATGAAAGTGATTTTATGGTCGACTCTAGTGTTAACCTAGGGCCATTGAAAAAGGTAAATTTGCATAAATATCTATAAACTTATATGTTCTCATTATTGTCATGACACCTTTTTCCAAGATTGAAATTTTGGTTTTGTTCATAGGTTCTAATCCCTTCTCCTAGGACCATGGGTATTGGGCCCCTCTCATCATCAATATTGGGAGACATTCCCAGTGTATCCCAAGATTTGGAGGTAAATTGCACCTTTCAAATGTTTTAGTAATGATTAAAAACAATTGACATTTTGTTTAAATTTAATTTAAGTTACACTTAAATTACATGTTTCAAATTTTTAAGTTTAATGATCAAGACATCTTAAATTCTAATTTATTTTATACCTAAGCACATGAAAAATTTAAGTAATGAAATTAAAATTGTAGGTGGGTAAACATATTGTACAACCTTCCATGGCTGTGGATGTGGTGACCTCTTTGCGTGTTGGGCTCACTGAGGTATATTTATTCATTTTTATTATTTTGAATTCCAATTGTATTTTTATTAAAGTTCATTTACAGCATAAAATTTATATATTGATGCTTAATTATATGTTCCATGTATTATAGGTGAATCGCTAGGATAATGTGGAGAGTGCTATCCATATAATGGATATTACATAGTTATATATGTTTTTATACTTGTGAAGTTGTTAATTTGACATAATCCATGTTAAAACTTTAAGCTTATGAGTTTAACTTATATATTTTAAACATATATATAATTTTGGACCGTTCCTATATATATAGTTATGAATGCTTGTATGTTATTAATTTATACATACATAGATTTTCCTAAAGAACAACTTTAGGAATGTTCAATATGTTTAGTATGTTAGTTGATGTTTACATATACTATGATGTACTTGTGTTTAAATGATTTTCAATCATTAGTAATGTTCTATATTTAATTCTCTTTAGGAATGATAGTTAGGAGTGTTTTCAATCATTTCTAGGTGGAATAATATATGATATATGTAGAATTTCAATAAAATGCACTTTAGGAACGTTTCCAATAATTATGAATGTTCAATAAAATGCACTTTAGGAATGTTAGTTATGAATGTTTTCAAATATAGATTTTCCTAAAGAACCACTTTAGGAATGTTAGGAATGTTCAATATGTTAGTTGATGTTTATATACAATACGATGTACTTGTGTTTAAATGATTTTCAATCATCAGTAATGTTCTATATTCAATGCTCTTTAGGAATGTTAGTTAGGGATGTTTTCAATCATTTCTAGGTGGAGTAATATATGATATCTGTAGAATTTTCAATAAAATGCACTTTAGGAATGTTATTTATGAATGTTTTCAATCATTTTGGTGGAATAGTATATAATATCTATAGAATAATCACTAAAATGCACTTTAGGAATTCGTTTTCAATTATAAGGAATGTTCAATAAAATGCACTTTTGGAATGAACTAGTTAGGAATGTTTTCAATGATTTAGGTGAATAATATATTATATCTCTTGAATATTCATTAAAATGCAATTTAGGAATGCTTTCAATCATAAAGAATGTTAGTTATGAATTTATACAATTGTACATATCAATGTCGTTATAAAATTAATATAGATCATTTTGATGTACATATGATGAACAATCCAAGAACAATATATCATATAATTTACTCCAATTTAATATACATATGCTAAACAATCTAAGAACAATATAAAATAAGTTTCATCAATTTTATGTACATAAGCTCAACAATGTAAGAACAATAATATATAAGTTTCCTCAATTTGATGGACATAAGCTCAACAATGTAAGAACTTGATATCATATTTAAGTAAAAATTATCAATTTGACATGTACATAAGTTCAACAATCCAATCTAACAATCTATCATATTTAAGTTTCGAAGAGGCACAAATCTCATAATTTGACAATTTATAACACATACTCAAATGCATAACATTATAATTTCAAGAACAATACATTTTTAAGGAATGTGCTTAAAAAATAATCAAAACAATATAGCTCAGAACTTATCAATAATCACTCTATTTGAGTGTTACAATTATAAAACCAATGAAGATGTCCTTCATGTAAAAGTATGTATCATGTTCAACATGATTCAAATTAGAAATAAGAGCGCAAAGGAATGTCGTCTTAAATTATTCTTTCATGATCAACTTTTGACATCTTCCATCTTCTAGCTTTCAATTTTTTAATTGATTTAACTTATATCAACTTTATGAGAGCTGCGCATACCAAATGACTATCACTAGTACATGTGGATATTTTCCCACAGAAAATTGTTGCTATTGCAACACTTTTGTGTTGCTATAGTGACGAACATGACGCCTTCTTTTCGTGGGAAAACTTTTGTCGCTATAGCAACACTTTTCACACTTAGTCGCTCTTGTGACGAATAGCTCATGTCATTATTCTGGCGAATACCTGGCGACTATTATGATGAATTTCCATCACTCTTGCAACGAACAAAGGCGGTTCGTCGCTATAGAGACAAAAATATGCAATATGGTAAAAAAATTAAGCAAGTGTTGTGACGAAAATTAGTCATTGTAGTGACGAAGCATTCGTCGCTATAGCGACGGTAGTCAATATTAAAAAAAAAATAGTTGTGACGAACATGTGTTGGTGTAGCAACGGAGAGCCACCGCTATAGCGATGCTAGGCCATAACAAGTTTCGATGAAATTGCTATACCAACGATGGAAATGTTCGTCGATAGTATAGCAATTTCATCAAATCTTGTTATGGCCTAGCATCGCTATAGCGATGGAAATGTCCTTTAAAAAAAAAATGTTATAAGTTTGAATAGGGAGAACCTTGCATTCTTTTCAACCGAGTTGAGATTTGGTAGCTCAGGAGGTTCAAGGAAACATCTAACTCACTTGAAACAGTTGGGAACCTACCAATTTAAAGAACCACCATAGAGTTGGTCGAGTGTTCAAATAGGTGGAAATTCGAGCCTCATTGATTAATGGGTTGAGTCATATCTCACCGCCTAATGAAGATCTTAAGAATTTTTTCGGAAACTTATAATAGATATTTTGCTGATTTCCATTAGTTTAAGCATTAAATGACCTTATCTTAACACTCTCTGTATAAAAAATATTTATCAACCTTAAGTCTATGGTTTTAATTATGGATATAATAATCATCCTAATAAAATCAATGGTAATCTAACCTATATGATGTAATATAATGTAAATACTTTAATAAAGTAATGAAGACAACCAATAAGAGCCATTACATATATGAATTAAACTAACCTAATGCACTAGTTAGATTTGATAGCTACGTATTATCAATAATATATATTATGATCCTTACATGGAAGCTTATTGTATCAATATAGTTAAATCAATGGTACTCATTCGTATTAGACTAGTCTCAAGTGTATCTCCGAAATTAAATCAATGGCTATAACTATAGAGACCATGGTTAACCTGAGTTTTTTCTAACAGACTGTCAAATTGTGGCCCTATCTATTTTAGATAACAATCAATATTATGTGGGAAATAGTGAATGATGTAGATGGGTACATTCTTTTGTGAGATATTTCTTGATCTTGTGTGGTTTTTTGTCAAGTAAAGACAAATAATTCAATTAAAATATAAGACTATTGCAAGAGTTATTTCTAATTTTAATTGTTCAATATTGCAATCTTGGAAGATGATTTGTCTACAAAGGCTAGGCTTGTCAATAACATGAACATTTTTTGTTGCTATAATTGGAAAGCTTGTAAAAAATGCTTCTATGACAAGTAGATTTTTTGAAAGCTTATTATTCTAGAACATGAACATACATAGGAAAACAATGTTGCATTTTCTAGTTATCTGTGCAATTTTTTCTCATACATAAAAATATCTAAGAACCATATCAATTGAAAAAAAAATCTGGAGTGTTCACTAGATGCAATAAGACTATTACTAACAATGTTCAGTTGTCACAATGCACAAGGACAACAACTTGGCAAATGATCTTTCCCACTAGAAACTATATAATGATTAGTCGAAACATTTATTATAAAATTCACTTATTAAATATAAATGACATTTGCAAGATCTATTTTCCTTTATGATAGAGAATAACCTTAGATATCATGTTAGAATCTAGAAAAGAATAGTGTTTACAAGTCCAGTATTTGTCCTATAACACAAATTTTTTGAGGAAACAAGCTATGTCCATTGTAAACATAATTTCAAACAAGAATTTTCCAATCAAGACTTTTCAATTTATGAATGTTGGAAAAAGACTAAAAATATTAAAAGAAGAGAATTAAGAACCTTGGTAAGTGGGTGAAACTTTATGGAACAAGATTTTAGGAGCTGTTGTGAAAAATCTCTCCAATCATAGTTGTTATCGGATTCAATATTTCATGCAAACCATTTGTACAATGTGTTGACAATTTTTTATTTGTTGCATCCAAATTTTCATCATGTCACAAGCTACTAACCAAATCCTTTATGAAATCAAGCAAACCATTAGCATCTCTTTTGGAAATAGCATAATTAGTATGCCCTTATCCATGGACAAACATATTGAGAACCTGAAAGGGCAATTGTAGAAGTGGAAGATAGTCAAAGTCAACAAAATCATTCAAAATAAATTGATCAATTTTTATACTATTTTGCTTATTCAATTAAATTTTAATTGTGTTTTTTTCCTCACCTCATCTATAGTGCCACCTTTTTCATGGGATCGGAAAAAAAAATAGTCTCTTTCTTTAGCAAGAAAAACATTGGTTTTGTATTATTTTTTTTTATCTTTCTAGGATTTTTGTTGTTCAGCATAGGCATACCTTGTACCTAGAAAAGCAAAGTGAAATCCACATGTTGGAATCAAATCCCTTTACCATAGACATACGATTCAATAGGAGGATTACCATTTCCAACCAAATAAATATAACTCGTCTCTATTTTTGTCACTACTTGGATCAAATATACTAATCTATGGTCCAATAGCATGGGATACATTTCCAAATAGGCCGTGCAAATTTGATCTAATGTGAGGAATTGGAGGTTCACTACTATCACTAAAATTCTTGTATCCATTTTTTTCTCTAATAATTACATTCATCAATTTAATCGCCTACAAGATCATCAAAGAATTGTTTGTTTTCCTATCTCAAAAAAACGTTAACTATGTTGGAAGTAAAATGTTGTTTGTTATGAGGAACATATCATTCAAACTAGCCAATTTTAAATAACATTAATATACATTTATATTCATAAAGTATCATTTACAAAAAAATTGAGGATGAAGCTACCTAAAACCATAGAAGGTGTTCTTCAATCAAGTCTAGATTCAAAGAAACCAATGTAACAAGAGAAAAAAAAAAGATTGCCCCTATTACTTTCTACTTCAATGATTGCTCCTTTTTTTCTTGCATATACCAAGTTCAATGTAATAAAAATTGTTGAAAAGGTATTTGAATCTAGTATCAAAATGTCTATGCAAATCAGGTAAATTAACTCTTTGAAAAATAGTTTTTTTTAATCCCCTTGTCCTTGCCAAAATTGATTCTTACTTCCAACATTGCACAGAGGAACTTAAATAGCAAAAGAAACATTATTTATTGTCTTGATATAGTTTCAATGGCCTCAAAAAAAAATTCTTTTTTTTCGGGTCTCGGGCTTGGTTTAGTTGCCTCTACAAGATTTTCTTCTATTTTGACCTAGAAAAAAAGGGGTGGCATTGTTAGATAGTTAATAGAAGGCTAAAACTAGGACAAGTTATGCACAACTAATTCTAGTATTTTGGTTTTCCTATTTTAAACGTATTTACTCTCAAGTCAAGAAAAATGCAAAAATATTTAAGGAACAAGAAATGGTAAAGAAATGGGTTATCGCAATTATCAAAATACCAACATAATTTGTTGCGCATAAGTATTTCCATATCACAAAAGAATGAAATCAATTTTGTAGAAAACTTGGTAATGTTATAGATATAGAGAAGTAAATCCAACTTTAGAATCAATCATTTCTCTTCTTCAAATATCCTATAGACATTCATAATTAGCCATTCCTATTCATTTACATAATCTGACAATAAATGGAAAATGGAAAACCTTGCAATTACAGCTGAAAGCTTCCATGGTCAATGATGCATGCATACCAAGTTCTTGTTAAGCATTGCTTGAGTGTTTCCTAGAATTGTTTTTAGAGATGACCCAATTAATGCAATTGCATTTAGAAAATATATGTGGAGCACACATATTTTACAGTAAACAAGGAGCTTCTGGATATAGATAAAATTGTTTCCAAGTAAATGAAATATAGAACATGATGTCAACAAGCTCCTAGATGGCGAAGGAATTTTTTTTTGTTTCTGCAGGAAGATTGAATTTTTACTACTATTTTTTCTTTTTCCATTTAAAAACTGAAATATACAACATTTTGGAATGTTCTAGTTGGAAAGTGGACATGCCATGTATATATTATTTTCAAAATTTTGCAAGTACAATTTAGGAAACTAGAAATAAAACTATTATAACTATAGAGACCTGAGTTTAACTTGAGTTTACTACTTCAGTGAAGATTGAAGAAGGATGTCCTAAATTCTAAGTTTGCTGGTCATAAATTTTTCACACAAAAGTATGTATTTCTAGAATCCCTAATTCGACGACCATTGACATACTCTCGATCACTACAGAAGAATGGAAATTGTAGGATTTGACACCAACTAAAATATAAAATTGCACTACTAAGAATCTTAAACACTACTAAGAAGCTTAAACACCACGAGTATTACAATATCCTTTGTATCAAATATTTGACAAAAATAGAAGACTACATCTAGGTCATGATGCCAATCTTGGTAATACATGGTTGGGGTTGAACGATCCATGACTTGATGCCATGTAGGGCCTCCATCTTTGGCTTGCAAAATATTACACAATTGCTCTAAGTTTTCATCATAACAGCCAATGTCTCTTGTCCTACATTATGATTAGATGTACTGGAAGTACAGAAACATGTCATACATCCATATGCAATTAAAGTGTTGAAGCTTAGAACCATAAAAAATCATTGCAATATCGCATGTGCACAGATCAAATCTACACAAAATATATACACATGGATGATTCCCATAGTTTATAACCCATTTTCTTGATACATTTGGGAATGGAACTATAACAAACAATACATCATTAAACAATTAGATAAGTTTTATGGTACCATATTTGGTTGTTTGTGAATTCTCAGTTCTATATGTGAAAAGAGTAGAGAAGGGGAAAATAGTAGTGCCCTCTTCACTTCCACCATCTTTTCATGGAGCTCATGGAAATTCTTCATTACTACCTTATCCACTGCCTCCTCATAATCAAACGTGATGAATCCAAAACCCCTAGTCCCTTTTGAAATGTGATCAGACATCACCACAACATCTATAATATTGCCAAACTGCTTGAAATATCTCTTAAACTCATCTTCTGTTACAGTGGGAGCTAAACCCCCCACGAAAATATTCTTGGTCCTAGGCCCAGATCCTACATTACTGATGCTTTTTGTGAACTCCTTTGTTGCTCTTCCCTTGGAATTTCCCTTTTCAGTTCAACCTAAATCAAAGCATACTGATTAAAACTTGAAAAAAAAAATCTCAAAACCCTAAACCTTAAATCCCAAACCCTATAAAATCAAAAAGAAATTTCATGTGGGTATCAAGAAATCAAATAGGACTTCATGTGGGTGTCGACAAATTAAGCATGAGTCCTTGTGGGTGTTAATAAATTAAGCATAGGTCCATGTGGGCATCAACAAATCGAAGGGTAGTCCATATGGGTATAGAAAATCAAACAGAAATTTGCATGGGCTTAACAAAACCATACTTGTCTACCATCTATTGTGTGTTTTTCCAGCAAACTCGATCTACAGCGGTTGGTTATGAAAATCCTATGAACCCAAAGCCTTTGGCTCCTCCTGTTAACCTGTCTCTCATGATAACAGTCTCAACCACCTATTCATAGGCTCCTCTTGGTATTCATCATACCTACCAAATGTTGTGAGGAACAGGAAAGAACAAATCCATTTTGGGGATGGAACCATATGATAACAGACAATCTTCTCCGATCACGAAAAATTTGCAGCCTGAAAAACCTCCTCGTCACCGATACTTAAAGGAACTATAAATTGACACAGGTATGTGGGGAAAATGCTATAGTTCAAATTGGCATCACTAATTCACCACCATTTATTTTATTTCTCCGAATCCTCCATATTGTTATTCCCGAAAAGTCTGAGATACTCTTGAAGCAACCACATATTTGGGTTCGAGTTTCTCACCATGGATGGCCCACAAATGAAGGCATAGAGTTTCCATCGGCTCAAGGTTCTCAAATTCTTCTTCAGTTCATCAAAGATTAGTTTCCTATGTTTAGTTCGTGGAGGAAAGTAATAAACAAGAATCTGCATGTCCTTGCTTGCAACTTGTTAGAGAGGCCCTCCGTGTGACCTTGGAGCTCCTTCTTCACACTTTCATCGCTTGCAGACCATATTCTCACGATTTGGATTTGGGTCCTGTTCATGCTCCTGCTCCTACTTGTGCAATGGAAACCCCCATATGATGTTGAAACCCCCTATGGTGTGATTTAACACCCTTTCATAGTTTCTAATTGGGTTGATTCAATGTTATTCATGGGATCATTTCACAGTTGGGATTCTAGGGTTTTATTTTCG
>LPNX010160259.1:426378-441011 GCA_001517045.1 Pseudotsuga menziesii | reverse complement strand
TACAATGTAATAAAAAATAATAATAAATTTTAAATTTGTTTTAATTTTTAATTTTTATTATCATGTGAACCATAATTTTTTTGGGGGTTATTAGGACATGGACCATAGGGGTTTGCTTATTTTTTGTTTTCACGATGTTTTTTCATGAGAAGAAGAACAAATAATGGGCATGAGAATGTCTAATATGCATTTCTAATGGAATTAAAATAGACTGGAACCATAGGCGAAGGAACCTTCCCATGTTCTTAATTATACACTGCGGCCTAGGTTGTATAAACCTTTGGGCTCACTAAGAAAATAGGCGAGTACACCAATGTTAACCTAATCACTTAAGTGATAAAGAAACATTTCTACATTAACCATGGATATACTACATGCAACAAAGAGACCACAAGGGGTGCAACCCTTTTATCTATTGTTGTAAAGGTGTTTCATAATTTAGGAACCAAGAATAAGGTTTTGAAAATTCCATTCATGGTACCTTGAAAAGAAATTGGGTGGAATGGATAGACCAGATGGAACCACTTGGAACTCAAATTGGACATGGTGTATTCTAAATGTTTTATTGAAATGTTTTGCCACTCTCACCCTTATTTGGTAATAACAAGATCTCAAGTCTATCTTGGTGAATATTATGGCACCATACAACTCTATTGACAACCCATCAATCCTTTGAATAGGATATATATTCTTAACATCCCTCTCGGAAAGCTCTCAACAATCAATGCACATTATGTATGAGCAATACCTTTTCCTATTTGGCATCACATGTGAAACAAATGGATTTTTGCTAGGGATAGAGTGTGGCCCATCTCCAAGATATCTTCAACAAATTTTTCAATTTCATATTTAAACAATCTAGGATATTTATAAGGAGGAACAATTACTAGTTTAGACCTTAGTTATAGTTCTATACTGTGTTCTTTCTCCCTCTCAAGTGGTAGTTCACAAGGTACATTAAAAAATACATGCAAAAGAAAACAATAATTTTGTGCTCCTCCTTCTATACTATGGGTTCAACATCCTCATAGGCTTCACATCCAATCCTTGGAATGAATTACTTGAAAAATTAAAACTTTGTTGTTCCATAGCCAATTCTAACTCATTTATGGGCAATTATCGATTTATTGGGACATGACTGCATTTCTTAAATGGTGGTATAGTAATGCCCCACTTCAATTTCCATATACATCTTAAACATGTTTATTGCACAATTCCTTGAAGTATTTGACAATTGAGCACCTGTAACTACATCACCTTGTACAAATGCAACCACTTAAAATTAAAAGTTACACCATGATTGTCCAACAAGACCTTCAGAATCTTGATCATTTCCTTGCACTAGTCCATGGTAAAGTTGGTGATGGTAAAAAAATGGAAGTTATTTAAGGGAATAGTTTTCCCACTTGTTCATGACACTATCTTCTCGTCAATGAAGTTATGAATGATTTTTGTACCAATAATGGAAATGATGGTTCTCCCTTTTATTCATTCAATGCAAAGAAACTATAGGCATAATTTTATGTCCTTAGTTTTTACAATTAGCAACATCCTTGTCCTCACCTTCTATTGTTTCCCTTAGCTCAACTTTTGCAATGTCCTCTGGTTCATCGAGAACTTCAACGTGTTCTAATAGGAGTGTTTCTTTTATGGCCACTTGACCATTTCTCCTTACAAATGAAACAAATACCTTTGGATCTTAAATATACACTAATCTCTTAGTCCATCACTCCACTTCTTGACTATGCATGGGTACAATTAAGTATAATATCGTTCTTTTTCTCTACTATGTTCTTTAATACTTGAGTGAATATCATTTGACAGATGAATAGTTGACTCGCTCCACGGTGACTTCTAACATAATTTATATTATATGATTCATAATGGAATCCACCATAGTGGGATGTTTTGCAACTTTCATAAATCCTTTTTGTGGTCATTCAATCGATCGATGTACATAGTCAATATATTAGGAACATGGTGCTATGTGTTCCATTAACATGCTAGTTTATTTGAATTATCTGGAATATATGGTCATGGTTTTCGTTTTCCTCATTTTTTTAGATCCATAGAATAATATTTCTACGTGAGGGTCTCAAAAGTTTGATAAGATTCTATCACAAAGATCCCATGTGACTATGATATACACTCTTCTTCCTCAATCTATTGTTTCACCATTTTCACCTAATCAAACATTGGATCATCAAGGTGTAGAGTAGCCAATTGTTGTTTTTTAATTGTCCATGGGGTTTAACCTAAGAATTCTTGCAACTTTTTTACCCATGAGGATTGATGTTATCGTAATTTTTATCAAATTTCAGAATGGGATTTATTTTTCTAAAAGCTTATGATTAATGTGGTTTCCCTTTCACTCTTCTATTTGCAAAAGGATTTACATGATGATTGTGATTTTAAGCTCTTTTATTATAGGGATGAAAGTGCCCCACATCCCTAGCCTTTGCTTCTTTGTTGTTGATTACCATGGTCAATTTTATTGTCGTGGTATTCAAGTTTATGTTCACATTTGTAACATATTGCTTAGCTTCATAAAAAAGAGTTATAATTGCCTCTTCCATAAAGACCTCCAATTTTGCTCTCCAATTTTCATCAATATGAGAGTATGATGTGGTTCCCACGAGGCCAAGAAAGTGGTTTTGATACCGCTATTTGAATCCAAATAGTTATGTATCCACCTTCTAGTCATGGGCTAGGTGTTTTGTTGGAAAACTAGACAAATTTAGATAACAAAACCCAAATTATGATGATGATGATGTCGATGATGATGATGTCAATGATGATGATGTCGATGATGATTATGACGATGATGATGATGTCGATGATGATGATGATGATTATGGTGATGATGATGATGATGCTAATGATGATGATGAGGGGGATGATGATGATGAGGAGGATTATGATGGTGATGATGATGATGATGAGGATGACGATGAGGATGATGGTGATGATGCTGATCACGATGATGATGGTGATGATGATGATGATGATGATTATGATGATTATGATGATGAACATGATGATGATGATGATCATGATCCTGATGGTCATGATTTTGATGATTCTAATGATGATGACGATGATGACAATGAGGATGATGATGATGTTGAGGATGATCATGATGATGATCATAGGTCAATGATGATGATGGCGACGATGATATGATGATGATGATGATTTCGATGATGGTGGTGATGATGATGATGATGATGTCGATGATGATGATGATAATGATGGTGATGATGATGATGATGCTAATGATGATGACAATGAGGATGAAGAAGATGATGAGGATGATGATGACGATGATGATGATGGTAATGATGATGATGATGATGATGATGATGATGTTGATGATGATGATGACGATGATGATGATGATGATGGTGATGATGATGATGATTATGCTAATGATGATGGCAATAAGGATGATGATGATGATGAGGATGATGGTGATGATGATGATGAGGATGATGAGGATGATGATGTCAATGATGATGATGATGATGATGATGATTATGATGGCGGTGATGATGATGATGGTTATGCTAATGATGATGATGGTGATGGTAATGTCGATGATGATGACGATGATGCTAATGATGGTGATGACGATGATGATGCTAATGATGATGATGATGAGGATGATGATGATGTTGAGGATGATGATGATGTTGAGGATGATGGTGAAGATGATCATAGGTCAATGATGATGACAATGACGATGATATGATGATGATGATTATGATGATGTCGATGATGATGCTGATGACGATGATGATGTCGATGATTATGATGATGGAAATGGTGATGATGATGATGATAATGATGACGATGGTGATGATGATGATGGTGATGGTTATGATGGTGATGATGATGTTGATGATGGTGATAATGAGATCGATGATGATGATGATGATGATGTCGATGATGATGATGATGGTGATGATGATGATGATGAGGATGATGATGATGATGGTGATGATGATAATGATGATGTTGTCAATGATGATGATGATGATGATGGTTTAAACATAACTAAATAGATGTAAACATAATACATTATGCAACAAGATGTTCTCATGATTGGGTGAAATAATTTCCTTGGTTTATGATTGGTTAAAATAAGATTCCTTTAAGTGGAATTCAATTTTGGACTTTTCCCCTCATGTCTTCCTATGTCATCACTCGCATCTTCCATTGTGGAGGTGGTGGTCAGATTTAAAAGAGATCATGTCTCTTATTTGTACTTGACTTATGTCTTCATGATGTTGTACGAGAATGCTAAAATGTGATTTCGACCTCCACTACTCAAGGGTGTTAATTTGATTGTTAATGCTATTGAACGAGATCATATAAAGGATTTTTATGAAGAGGAACAAATTGAAAATGTGTTTATTCTCGTATCAATTGTGACTCAATCTATATAAAATAAAATGTGTCTTTTCAAGGTGAAGACTCACTTAGACAATGAATACCTTCTAATTGCAAATCCACCATTGTACATACAATCAATAAACACTCCAACTTAGAAAATGAAGGGTGTCAATCTCAGTTGAGAATGCACCCAATTAAAGTTCAAATTCAACTTAGTTTTGACAAGCACAAAAGGCTGGTTACAAGTTACAAAACACAATTATTGTACAAATTTATTTATAAAAAATATTAAGCATGGGAATTTGTGTACGTCATTTCAATAAAAGATAAAATATTTTCACTTTTGGACTATAGTGAGCCAGTTTGATACGTCAATATGAATATGGTAAGCACAATTTCCTTTGATACAAGACATTCAACTCTTTAACTCTTTTGAAGGTAGTGTCGCAACTCAAACATGCAACATATTTTCATATGTTATAAAGGGTGACAATGCATGTTATGGGAAATATATATTGGTTAACATATTTTCCATTGCATGCTCACCACAATAGATGAAGGATACTAGAACATGTATACACAACAATAATTTACAAAAAGAGATGGTCGCATACAGATATAGGAACTTCAATGAATTCACCTTGGTGTGTAGATTCAGGTTTCCTCTACAATCCAATGTTCACTTCAAGCCTTCTCCTCATTGATAGTAGATTTTATTATGATTCAACAATGAGAAGCTCCTTGGATGGGAAAATTTCCATACAAATGTTACTCCATGACCTATGATTAGGGTTTTTGATGTAGTATGTGGACAACATAGCTCTTGAAATTATTTCAAACAATTCCATTAGAGAAAAAATATTGAAAACACTAAGGGAATGACATATATATATTTCAATATGAAGCTTCAAAATGTAATTGTACAACATTCACGTAACAACATCCATGTAATTTTCATTTCCAAAAAAATAATTTCACAATAAAAATGGATTGGATTTCATAGGAAGAGGACAAAATTGAATCTCTAGAGGCCGAGAACACAAAGTTGATAGAAAAATATATAAGAATTAGAATACCATCTCATTCTCCTCCTTAGACCGGAGCTGCAAAAATAATAGAACATGAGTGTATTGGACTTTCGTCGCAATAGTGACAGTATTGGACTTTCATTGTAATAGCAAGAGTGTTGTCCTATTGTCGCTATAGTGACAAAATTTCATCACAAGGCAAATAGTGTCGCTATTGTGATGAAAGTTGGGGAAATTTTCAATTTTTTCCAAAAAGATAAACTTTTTTTCCACGAAAACATCCATTTTCATTGTTCCGTGGAAAAATTTCGTGGGAAAATTGAGCCATATGTAGTAGTGTATATTGGCAGCATATGACATCAAGTTGATAGTATTGAAAGTGAACGTCACTTTCAGTTTGATGTGTTTCTTGAAAAAAATAACCATTTCATAGAATTGACCCTTTGTCATATATAAAACATTTTTCATCATAGTCCTGCAATAATTTCATCTTTCTCTTCGTGCATCACATCAAATAATATCTGACATTTTCATTGTTGTCTATGGGTGCAACCACAACAAATACATCTCCTGGACATTCTTAAGAACATTGAATTTGTCAAATTCATCTTCATTAAATCAAACCACTTTCATATATATATATATATATAACTGACATGCAAGCAAAAAATCTTTAAAATAAAAGTAGACAAATTTAGTAAAGTATACATAAAATTACCTTCTCTAACTGGATCAAAAATTCTATCACCATCAGTTGATATTGCAATGTCCTCTGATTCCAACTCTTCAAAACATGTGAGTGACATTTTTCCTTTTAAATTAATTTCGTTGTGTTTACAAGGTTTAACATAATTGTAATTGATGTTTTCACAATTTTCTATTGATTGTGTGTCCTCCATGCAAATAGGACAAAATCATGTTAGCTTCCTACTATCAAATGAAAACACATTTTGGAAGGTTTTTGTTTTGATTGAGTGTAAATCTTGAGTTCCATGAATAGTGCTAGGATCATATGGGATTGATCATTCTATATCTTGGATTCCAATATGCCAAAAAACCCCGTCCAACATAAACAATCGTGAGTAAAATGTTACTAGATGTACATATTAAAGTCATTCCAAGTTGAATAATTTTGTTTCGAAAACAAAGTTCATACCTGCACACATCTTTTGATTATTGATTGCAAGCATGGATGAGATTTACATGACACCATTGAACAACTTGATCAGTACACACAAATCGATCGGCAGAATGGTTCATTTGATACCTTAGAAGTCCTTATTTTACACACACCCCAACATCATTGTGCTCCCCTTTTCCATGACCAGTTTCAAAAAAAATCCAACGATGTTTAATATTTGTTTTTTTATGAAGGCGACATAGGTAGAAGAATGATCATGAAGATTTAAATTTCCTTGCACATCCATCTGACCATATCAAATATTCATTCATTACAACTCCACGTGTTTTCAATGAACCATAAATAATATCAAAACAATGTTGTACATAATGTGTATCATGCGTGCGGTCATCGCTGATATAGAAATGATATTCCTTGATCACATGTCGATTGTCATTCGTGCTTTCTATGTTATCAACATTTTTTTTATATATTTCTATATAGAACATGGACAAATATAGAAACTTGGTTAGAATGATAATATTTGCTCTGTATTTCTTTTTGTGCTTCAAATGTGTAATTCTCTGTGAAATCAACCACATAAAAAATAGTCCCCTCTGGAAAAACATCACGTGATTGTTTGAATTGTATGTATTTCCAATGTGCTCTATGTGAATTTTTTATGTATTTATAAATTTCTTTTTCAAACTTTTTCAAAAACTTTATAACACTGATTCTATCTTCTTGTAAATCTATCCTTTTCGAAAGAGCGTTTGAAGAACTTGTAGAATTGTGGGAATAAGTGACATATTTATATCTCTTCCAAACAACTATTATATTTGACAATGACTAATCATTAATATCAATAGGATATTTATGATGGAATAAAGCTATATTTCCACAATGATCGCATTTCTTTCCACTGACACATATTTTGTTGTAAAATATCTCGTGACTATCTCTTTCACATAGAATTTCAGATATAAAAGCACGAATTGTGGAAGGAGGTGAATTCGACCAAAATGTTTTACCAAATTGAAGGAATGTGTCATAATATAATTCAAACTCAACATGAAATGGACAACAACATGTGTCATGAATAGTGATAGGTCTAACATACCATGGCTTCTGTTGAACAAATGTTTTGATTGACAAATTCAATTCATTGTGTTCATCTTTGAATTTATTGATCAATTGTATTTGAGTCATATACAATATATGTTTTGGATTGATTTCATACTCATTTCGAAATATTCTGCGTCGTATCACATCCCTTGCATTTGTGAAACACGAGAATTTTCCACCCAATATTTATGCATCATAGCTTTAACACTTTCACCGACCCTATCTTTATAGGGTTGTCTACAAAAATTTCCCAACAAGCAAGCTCATCATTTGCATCTATTTGTAATTGAAATTTTTTATATTTGTACAACGTTTTCCGTGAAGTTCCGATGACCTTTGCGGTCTGCGTTTTCAAACGTTTTTGTCTAGTACTAGATGAAATAATCGGTGTTTGTATTATTCTACGTGCAACACTAGTATCTTTCTTTCTGTATTTTCCGATAGTTTTTATTGCATAGGCTATATTTTCAAACACATCTTGCTTCACCTTTGAATCTTTTGTCTTCTTTTGAATACCCAATAATGACCAAGATTCCCTCAACTTCTTGGAGACTAATAAACACCTCAAGATTTGAGCTTGTTGTTGCCACTGATTCTTTTTCCAGAAATTGTTCATGCATATTTTCATCATGATATCATACAATATGGTAAGGTTTTGTGTTTCCGAATTTTTCTTTATCAACATTTTGGAACATGTCGTCATCAATGATGAAGCCACATATATATATTTCAATTTTAATTTTAATTGAGCATATTTCAAATATACTTAACTTCAATCATAAAAATATGACTCATAATTATAATTATAATTACATGGTTTAAAATATTTTAATAACCAATATATATATATATATATTACCCCTATTGGTTTGAATATTTGCATCGTTTTCTAATTCTTCAATGTCTTCAACATTTTAAACATATTGAATTTCTTCAATGTATTCAAAATCTTCAACATTTGTATTTGCATTTGGAAATTATATTAAAAAATACAATCATTTACAAAAACCAGTTACTGCATTTTAAACAAATTTACAATATTTGTACATACCTGGTTCAATTTATTATTGAGTTTAATTTTGAACATTCATATCATCAACATTTTGATCCAAGTCTCTAGTTACATCATCATTTCTAATTACATCATCATTAGCGATGTCTTCAATATTTGTACTCTTTTGTTTCTTTTTTTAATGGTATTTCATTCTTTACTTTTCATTGTGTAAGTCATCATCTCGAGTGCACTCACATTTCCTCTTTCGCATTTTTTTGTTGCCCATGATTATTTAATCTAGACCTTCACCTTAGAATAAATTTCCTTCGAGAGAATCTTAATCATCAAAGAAAAAAATTCACCTTAAAATACTTGTCCATAAAATATTACTCAAAATATTAAAAACAAAAATGCACATGATAGAATAAATTGGTGTAGAATTTTTAAGAAAAATTGTACCATAAAATATTTCCCAGAAACATCTTCAGTAAAGAAAAAAAGTCTCCATCTTAGAAGATTATTTCTAAAAACACTTTACTATAAACATTTTACCATTAAAAATAATATTTTACCATAAAAAATTTACCAAAAAAATATTTACTATAAAAAAAATGGCCTCCATCTCAGAGGATAGTTTCTAAGAACAATTTACTATAACAAATTTTCCAAAAGAATGTTTTCTATCAAAGAAAAATAGGCTTCATATTAGAAGATAAGTTTTAAGAACACTTACGAGAAAAAGAGCCTTCGTATGTAACTGTTTAAAATGTTGATCTTTAAAAAAATGCGAAAATATGTGTATACAAGATTCTTATAAATACGAATCAGAACAATTTTTCAAAAAAATGCTTCAAGTTTTTTTTGGCCGAACCTTTTTTCGTCTGTTAAAACTAACTTTCAGACAAACTTTTATTGTTTTTCGGCCAAAAACCTGTTAATTTTCAGAAATGGAATTCCATCCCATTTCTGAATCTTCTTCCAATTTCAGAGAGATCGCATCATATCAAATACTTACAATTTCTCTTCACAAATAATACCATTAGTTTCATAATTCAATCTACTTTCTATAGATGGTAATTTTGTTGAATTTGGTGTGATCCACTAATTTTATTTATTATTATATTTCTTAGAAGGCGTCTCGATTGCTTCAAAATTTAATAGAATTCATTGAAATGAAAATTCAATAACTTCCTAAAGACACAATGAAAAAATTTGGAAAAATCATGGTACCCAACATTGATGTGTTGTATTCAAAAGGGTACTTTTAGTTTTTTTGTTTTGAATTGCAAATTAGGGAAGATGTTGTGTCAAACTAAACATGTCAGTTTTATGCTAGTTTTTCAGATTGGTCCACTTCAAAAAATTCTAATAATTATTGCATGCGGTTGTTGGATACAAACTTATAGACAGATGTTAGTAAAATCTATCTAGATCATCATAACATATTTTGTTTTTTAATGAAAAGTAGTTTGATAATGAATTAACTGGTGTCTAGAAACATGAATATTTATCATAATTTCATTAATTAATAACATACTATCAAACACTCGCAAAAATGACATATCAAGTGCCAATAAAAAAAATCTAAAAAATAACCAATAGAAAGCTAACACAATTATCTACAAATTTTGTTGTCATTACAAAATGAAATTCTAAATACAAATCTATTTTTTCTTTGCTCGAAGTGGAAAAAATTGCAAAAACAACACTCCTTTTCTCATTACCCCCCCCCCCCCCCCCCCCAAAAAAAAAAATAGACACCTAGATTCATGATTTCACCCTAAGGCTTAACATGCCCCTCCCCTTCAAATAAGTCTTTCCCTCTATACTTTATTAGTTGTAGATGTTTCTACATGAAGGAGTCATATTCCCATTATTGGACATGTGTTGTACTCTTTGTAGGTTCCCAGAGGAAAGGGGGTCCAAGGGGCTGATAATCCCCTTGAAAGACAATTTTTGGTTGATTTTGATAATTTTGGGCAATGGTTTTTGGCCCATTGTGAACTAATTCTGGATAAGGAATTAAGGTTGTAACCTAATATGGGCTAATGTATTAATGTTTTGGATGATATAATATTGTATTGTAAATGGAAAAGATAATACAATGGGATAAAGAGTGGAGAAAATCTCAGGTGGGTTGATTTTCCCAATTTGTGGTTTCTAGGTTAAACCTATATGTATTGTGTGTGTGAGTCATTGTCACTTAGTGTGTTTTATATTCTATTTGGCATTTATTTTATTACACAGGTTTTATCAAACTCTTCACCCATGTCGCCTCTTCTATTGGTAGGTTCTTCCACTTAATGAGGTACTCAGTAATTGCTCGATTTCACAGCTGCTTAATCTATGTTTCAATGATTATTTCTAGTTCTAGTATTATTTTTTGTTCTACATCAATCTATGGTAAAAATTATAAATTGGGATCTTGTAGTCAATTATTTTTTTAAGCGAGAAACATGGGAGACTGGATGTACACCTAAAAATGGAGGAACCTCCAAATTTGCAATCCATACTTCCAATCCTCTACATCACCTTATAAGGACCATAGTACTTGGGTTATAATTTATAATCCTTATTTTGTTTCTTGAGGGACCTCTGTTTGTATGGTTGTAGCCATAGAAATGTTAAATCCCCCAATTTAAATTCCCTTTCATTGAGATGTCAATATACTTGTTGTTTCATCCTATTTTGTGCTATAGGAAAGATGTCTTTCGATAGTTGGAGAACCTCTTGTTGGTGATCTACGTGATCCTCCACTACTTGAACATTATATTTCCCTTCCAGGGGTGATGTGATTGATGGACGATGATAGCAATAAAGTTCCATAAATGGGGACCATTTTTTTGAAGTATGAAAGGACATTTTACCACGAGTCTTCCAAGGAGAACCACTTGACACATTGTATTTGTTTATCTTAGTATTCCCATCGAATTGAGGAAGGTAAGAGGATTTATGAGCTAATCGAGTACCCAATCAAGAAAATAATTCACTCCAACAATTACCAATTAAAACTAGATCTCTATCACTTACAATAATCTTGGGGATTCCATGTATCTTCTGACATATTTCCATGAATTTTGCAACTCATGTACTTTATTTACAAGGATGAGAAAGCGAGAAAAAATGGGCATACTTTGTGGCTTGATCAATCACTACCATGATGGGATTCTTTCCTTTAGACTATGGTAGACCTGTGATAAAATAATTGTGACCTCTTCCCAATGTTGAATTTTTATGGATAATGGTTGCAAAATACTCAAAGTCTTGATAATATCTCCCTTATTTTGTTGGTAAACCAAACATTCTTCCAAAAAAATTTGGATATCAATTTTAAGACATTCCTAGAAAAAATACTTCATAACCCTTTGGTAAGTTTTCAATAACAATGAATGTCCTCCTATAAGAGAAGTGTGCAATTCCAAAAGGACCTTATGTTTGTGTTGGGAATTCTTGCATAAATATAGATGATTATAATATCATAGTAATCATGATTCCACACGAATTTATTAATTCACTAGGGTCCTCTTGTAGGTGTTGAATAATCTTGTATTCCTTTTGAACTTAATTCCATTAAATCCTTGCTTCTTCCACCCAATCATATTGAAAAATGGAAATAGAACAAAGTAATCCCTATGTGTCCTATTATTTCCTTGAAGTGCATCTACCACCAATTTTTTTTCTTTTTGTACATAATTTCAAATCCATAACCTAGCATCTTTGTAACCCATTTTTGTTTCTCTTATGAAGATAATATTTGTTGCAAAAACTACTTAATACTATCATGGCCTATTCTTATCTTGAAGTGTCATTCCCTTATGACTAACATTTCCCTTACACAAACTTGTTAGAGTAAACTTTATGTTTAATTTGATTCTTTCAGAGGAAAGGTGCTTCCTTTTTGCATTAAATTTTTTTTCAACCATCACTATTGGTGAAGAGAAATCATTTTGACTAGGTTGAATGACACTAGCATATAACATTTCTTGAACTATACACTCATTCTCACAATTTTATGCTTATGGGTACTTGTAAGGTTTGATGTTAGTTGGTAAATTTCTTAGTTTTAAATGAATATCATGGTCATAATCTCAACAAGGTGGAACACATTTAGGAATTTCTCCAAATACCTTGGAATTATTGTCAGTAACTCTTTCAAGATCAATAGAAATAGAGTGTCTAAATGTTTGAACATCTAGTGAGCAAAATTGTGCAGTTATGCCATGGTGTTCCTTTTTAAGAATATTTTCATGATGTTATATATTATCACTTTATAGGGTTTCCCTTAGATACCTATAATTTCAATTTCATTGAATTTTGAGGAGAATCGTGAAATGTTCCTAAAAATCAAGATCCATTTACCCCAAATGATTGTAACCATTGGACCTCTAATATAACACCAAAACCACACACTTGGATTGCATTAATTTGACTATTCAATATATACCCCCCTCATAGTCATCTTAATACTATTTCACTTCCTTGATCAATGCATGGTGCATTCATCTACAATCATTACTTGAAACTTGGGTACTAGATATATAAATCAATTAAGAAGTTTGGCAAGTTTGCAATTAATGAATTTAGGGGTACTACCATAATCAATTAACACTTTTACTTTTTATTTTTCATATATCATTCTATCTTGAGAGTTTGAAGAGTATTGATTCTAGACAACCAATTCATGAAAATATATGGTTAGAGTAGTATATTCCAATTCTAGATCTTGAGACTATTCTAGTTCTTGAACTAATTCCTCTTCAAAATATATATAGAATAATTTATTCTCACTTCATTTATTCCTCTTATTGTACTTCATGTCACAATTGAAACATAGTCCATTTTCTGTTCTTTTCATATAATAGTTAAGGTGTCAACTTTGTTGGATAAGTGAGGTTAAGAATGGGAACATTTCCCTCTATATAGGTGTTAGTGGTAGCCCTTCACGTAGCTATATTTTTACTTTCAACTTTTCTTGCAAACTAAAATGATTCTCCAACGAGTTAGGTTCAAAGAGATAAACTCATGTTGAATGGTCTCTTTTAAAGTGCCCACAAAGAGATCCAACAAATCATTCTCTGGAATGTTCTTCACTCTAAGACTCAACCTTTGAAAGTGATTAATGTGCTTTGTAACTATACCTAATTGCCTAAGATTTATCAATTACCTAAAAAAGGTGTTTATCTTAATATCCCCATAATATGCTATCAATTCATTTGTCCACTAGTAGAAAAAGGGAAATGTGTGACATTAAAAAATACTGAAGATTGCATATAAATGACTAATTTTAGTCACGTGACTAATAGTAGTTTATTGTTAGTAACTTATAACACAACTAATTTATGACTAAAACTTTTTAGCCATTTATTTGATGTTCTAATCCGTCAATGTGGTAGCATATTTAGTAGTTTACTTAGTTATTGATTGCTATCATATGGTCCTTTATTTAATATTTGTAGTCATTGATTGCCATCAACAAGTAGTATATTTAGTCATTTTAATCCTTAATTGTCGTTAAGTGGTAGTATATTTAATCATTTTTATTCCCTAATGTCCGTTACTTGGTAGTATATTTAGTCCTTTAAATCATTAATTGTCGTCAATTGGTAGTATCTTTAATCGTTTTTAGTCATTAATTGTCGTCAATTGATAGTATATTTAGTCATTTTAGCCATTGATTGATGTCAATTGGTAGTATATTTAATCGTTTTTAGTCATTAATTGTCATCAATTGGTAATATATTTAGTCATTAATTGATGTCAATCGATAGTATATTTAATATTTTTTAGTAATTAATTGTAATCAATTAGTAGTATATTTAATCATTTTTAGTCATTAATTTTTGTCAATTAATAGTATATTAAATCATTTTAGTCATCAATTAATAATATATTGATACATTGTTTATTAGTTGCATCATCATTATATTTACTACTAGTTTAGTAGTAAATATTCATTTATATGATATGAATA
>LPNX010160259.1:399438-425820 GCA_001517045.1 Pseudotsuga menziesii | reverse complement strand
TATATATATAAGAGAGAGATAAGAAAAGTCGAAGTACAATATTGTCTTTGAGTTTCCAACGATTTAGTAAAGTCTCATGGAGTTTCCAACTTTGCAAATACACCATATTAAAACTACATTCACATATTAAAATTTTGCATTAAGCAGTGGGACAAGCTGTTATACCAAAATCCTGTCACCCTCATGTGATGAGATAGGTATCCCCTTGTCTTCTCCAATCCCTCAAAGTTTTCCCTAGAGAAATGAAGGAATAAATTAACCCCTTGCAATTTACCCTCTTTTGAGCTGGTAACGCTCTTTCCCCATTGACAAAAAGTGTTACCCAAGAAGCAAAGAGCCAGCACCGCTCCTGATACACGAGCAAAGAGAGGTGCCACCGCTCCTTCCTTCACTGCAAGAAGTGGTTCCCCCTTATCACCGCCTGTTTGCTTCATTGGAGGACCAGTGCTCAAGTTTTGAAGGAAAAAAAGAGAATCTTCGAGAGGATTCTCGAATTTGACCTCCATGGAGCCTCATCCATATGGTTTAGGACCAACTAGAGCTCAAGATCCTCCCTTTTAGGATCTAATATCCACCTCACCCATGATATCCTCAACCATACCTATCCTCCCATGCCTTTAAATACTGGCTCACCCCCCATGGGAAAAAGGAGGAAGAATTGTGTTTCATACCCAAACTCTGTCAAAATCATTCTTGAGTCTTTGGAGGCAAGGTGAAGTTAGAGGAAAGGAGCCATTGGAAGGAATTCTCAACACCAAGGAATGAAGGTTCTTCTGCAGTAATCTTCAAGGATAGCAAGGACAACCTTTGAGAGAAGTATCATGGCATTCCATTCAGTTGATTAACCAGATCTAGGGGAAGTTTAACATTTGGTGTTTGTGTTTTGTTCTAGATCTGAACCATTCAAACTAGGAAACCAACTCTTGTCCACAAAAGGTGTTTATTTTCGGCTAACAAAATTGGCGACTCCACTGGGGATCTACTTCGAATTCTGGATCATTGGTAAGTTGAAACCTCCACCTTCATTTTCAATTTCTAGATCTACTTTTCCATTCATAGATCTGTAGATATGCTTTGAATTTGATTGTTTTGCCTCTGTCTGCCTTTGGATATTCATATTTTTGGTTCACTAGGTTTTTTGGTGATTGTTTGGGTTCATTTTTCAGTCTGTAACTTCCTTTTCTGTTGTTTTTTTATTTTTCAAATCCCCATCTCAAGCACTGCTCTTGAGATGTGTTATAAGTGCGGTTCTGGAGCTGTCACCGCTCTTCCTCTATGTTAAAGATGCAGTGCCACCACCCTTTCTCTGTGTCTAATAAGCGGTGCTAGACTTGGTAATGCCCTGGTGTGAACCTGCTTTAAGCAGTGCCACCGCTCTGTTCCTGTGTGCAAGAAGCGGTGCTCAGGCTGGTAACGCCGTGTTCAACACATGTAGAAGTGGTGACAGGTATTATTCTTAGCCCTGTTTGGTATTTGATTCTTAAATGCTTCTTTTGGTATCTAAGATGCATTCTTTAGATTGTTATAGTTGTGTTTTGAACTCTGCAATTCATTTTTGAACAGAAAACTCAATCAAAAAAAAAAAACAAGCCAAAGCGTGTATGAATTCATACATATTTTCAAGAATTTTGATTGATGTTGGTCTTTCAAAGCTTCATAGTTGGCTTTGAATAGAACTTGGTTTTGTTATATCTCTGATTTCTATCTTCTTTGATAGAACAATAAAAGATTCATTTCAGTTTTTCTTCATTTGTTATACATGATTTTTGTATGTTTTTTTCTTTTTTCATAAAGTTGTGGAAAAGTCCATATGAAAGTTATTGTATAATTTTATGATTAGTTCATTCTATCTTTAGTTGAAAATATGAACACTTTTGTATAAAATTTGTAATTATCTTTTCTTGATTTTCATTAGAGATCTCACTTCTTTTTCAGTTCAAAAGAGAAGATTTTTTTTTGTTTCAGTTAGGAAAGGACCATATAAGCAAGTGTCTTTTATTTTTGTATGGGATTTATTCTATGTTTCAAAAGAATTGAACCTCTCTCTCCCTTCCTTAAGTAGGGCATACCTTTAAATTGAAAGTGAAAATTTTGCACAATCATACTGCATGGTTTTACTTTTTATGTCCTCACCTCATGCATTCACCTAACCATTCAAGATAAAATTAAGCGCTAGCTTAGGTTTAAATTTTTCAGCAATTTGTATGATAGGTTAGTGACGTGTTCGAGCATCGTAAAACGTAGGAGCGATTGTTAATTTGTCTACACTACAACCCGGGACTCGTGCGGTTCTTCCATGTACCATCGGTATATCGAACGGCCTTTCACGTACCCTTGAGGTATATAGAAAGGTACTTCACCTACTCGATTGTATATCAGAAGGCCCCTTGTGAACGGTTGTGCATTAGACGGCACTACTACCAATTTGAGCTCCCACATACCTTGTGTATATCAGGAGACCCTTTTAGGAATCCTCAAACCATCTGAGTTATCCTTTTGGCCTGTCCCGTGAGGTTCTAGGCCTTTAATCCACTCCTCTCACATATTTTGCTTGCTTCTTTAGTTTGAGTAGCACTTGTTGTCTATATAGTTAGGATTTTTTAGAAGACAGAGATATTTTTTTTACATAGTTATGGCTTTGCCTTCGATAACTACCAACCAAGAGACTCCTTTACCAAGCACATATTTTGTTTTCCCTCCATATGGGGATGTTGGTCCTCCTCTCATGGCTACGTTAAGCTTTCCTGGATTGACTATTGGATTACTTGTTTGGTTATTCTCCAGTCCAGTTATCCCATGTACACCAATTTCTTCTGATCCTAATCCTTTATCGCAAGAGCATCAACCCCATGTTGATCCCTCTCCTTCTTCAACAGATGTGTCTTCTCCTGTTTCTCTGTCTTTTCCTGTTGAAAGTTGTAGTACTAGTAGTCAGGTGGATAAGAAGAAGAAGAAAAGGAAGATTAAGAAGAAGAAAAACAAACAAAAAACCAAGTCTCAACCAATCACTCCTCCTAGTGCAGAGAGTGTTGATCTGCACACCCCAAGATCGCGTAAGCCCAAATTCCCTTGTAGGCTTTGCACGGGTGATTACCTTTTAAAATATTGTCATGGTTTGGTCCTACTTTTAGAAAATTGGTCTAAGGTTTCCTGGAAAGATATGTCATCAGCCTCTGGTCATCATCCTGATGATCCCCCCTCAACCAGTGACTCTGTGGTTAAGAGTCGAAAGGGTAAAGTCAGAAATCCTTGCTTGCTTTGTAAGGACATGCACTTTACTTACCTGTTTGCTCACATGGATGAAGCTTATAAGTTGTTGGAATATATTATTGTTTCTCGTCAATGGTTTCCAACAGGTTATTGTAAGTTGACATCCCATTGGTTAATAAAGTGGTCGATCTAGTTCTAACCTCGGTTGATCCCACTCTTCCTTTAAAGATTGAAATTGAAGTGGTCAATTCGGTTTCATCCGTAGTTGATCCCACTCTTCCTTTGAAGGGTGAAGTTAAAGGGGCTGATTTAGTTTCATCTGAGGTCGATCCCACTCTTCCTTCTAAGAATGAATTCCAAGTGGTTAATCCAGATTCATCTGTGATTGATCCCATTCTTCCTTTGAAGAGTGAAGTTAAAGTGGTCGAGTCGATGTCATCTCTACCCGATCCCACTCTTTCATTAGAGAGTGTTAAGACTGAAGTAGTTTCTTTGACCAAATATTCATCTTGTTCTTCTCTTATAGTAGAGAATGAACCGAAACCTACTGAATTTTTCATGCTTCGTTCTGATTGTTCTCGACAAGAGGAAATTTTGACTATTTTGACAGAACCCTCTCCAAGTAATGAGGTTATTTCCTTTGACTAGAGTAACCTAACAGAGTCTTGTTTTCATTCGAGTGTTCCTTTCCAGATAATTATGAATGTTACTGCTAGGCGGATGCTTCACACTATTGTTGACGATGGGGCTTTTGTTAGCATTCTATCCTCAAATGCTTGGCAAGATTCAGGTTCTCCTTAGCTTGTGCCAGCCACCGATAGATAATGGATTTTAATCGAAGACCTACTACACATTTAGGGATCCTTCCTCATTTACCTATTACATTAGGAGGGAAAACTATCTGTATTGATGTTATGGTGGCCCAAGGTCCTTTAGATTTCAATCTGCTCCTTGGACGTGATTATGTTTACGCCATGAAGGCTGTAGTGTCCACACTCTTTAGAGTTATGCATTTTCCCCATGATGGGAAGATTGTGACCATTGATCAGCTTTCCTTTGTTACACCTGACCATCGCATTACTCCTAGTCATTAGAATACCTTGAATGTCCCACATATTCTTGTGGCTCTTTCCCCTTCCAGTTAGCTTCTTCCCATCATAGGTAAAATGGGGGGCATGGATCCAGCCTATGGACATCATTCTGGAGTTAGGACGCTAGATTTTATGTAATGGGGAAAACCTACCTCTGGATATCATGTTGGGTAGGATCAGGTTTGTGAGCATAGTTCCCATTCTATGTCAATCTCATTAAAAAATGAAATAGATTCCTACGAGCATAGTTCCCATTCTGTGTCAAGCTCATTAAAAAATGAAACAAAATCTTCTGAGCAAAGTTCCCATTCTATGTTAAGCTCGTTAAAAAATGAAATGGATCTCCTCAAGCATAGTTTACCTTTTGGTTTCAAGCTTACATAAAAATGAAACCATTCCTGTGCATAGTTCATTTTCTATTTCAAGCTTGTTAAAAAATGAAGTAGGTTTCCTTAAGCATAGTTTACCTTTTGGTTTCAAGCTTTCATAAAAATGAAACCATGTTTCAAGCATAGTTATTTCTGTTTCAAGCTTGAGTAAAAATGAAACAGGTCATTTTGAGCATACTTTATTTTAGTTTTGAGCTCGTTAAACCATGAAATGACCCTTTGAGCATAGTTATTTTTCTGTGTCAAGATCGTTAAAAAATGAATCAGATACCCTAAGAATTCTTTCAACTAATTTTTGACCTTGTTAAAAATAGTAAGATGGTGTTGAGCTTACTTTTCATTTTTTGTGCTCTGGTTAAAACATGAAAACTGGTTTGAGCTTAGTTTATTATTTTTTTGTGCTCTAGATTCAAACATGAAAAGGTTAATAGAGTCTTCTTTAATCTCTTTTCGGACTCTTAAAATGTGAAAAGATTGTCGAGTGAGCTTGTCTTCTTCACAGCCGTAAAAGTACTTGAAGAGTCGTCTTCCTAGTGATAGTTTTCCCCTTTTTTAGAATAAGGGGCACTACTTACCAAAAAGGTACATTCCAGCCAATCATGACTGGAAGAGTTCTCTAAGGTATTATTTTATAATTTTTTGGGCCTTAGGGACTAAATCATATGAAAAAGGACCCTTTCGAGTTTTTTTTATTTTGTTAAGACTCTCTAAACATGAACTACACTGAGTTTTCTTTCATTGGACTCGTTAAATTAAACATTGAAAGACCCTTTTTTGGGAACGAACCCCTCCTTTCTTAGGTTCGTAAAACATATGAGTTTGGATTCATCTCTTGATGAGCTATACTGAGTGTTTTTTACCCTATTTGAACTTGTAAAAACAACAAGAGGCACTCATCAATTATGATGGGGAAATTAAGGGAAGGGAAATACATTTCATTTGCAATAAATGGCAGTTGTTTGTCACCTTTGAACATGGCACTTGTCTGCATATCATTCAGTCCATTGGGTATTCAATTGAATTACAAGTCAATCCACTTTCATGTGTCATGTCACTCCTTTGAGTCTTTAAAAAAGAATGCATTATCCATAGTTGTATTGTGTGTCCGTCTAGTCTAGTCATGTTGCCAAGTCTTTTGTTGTGCCACGCAATGTTCAAAGGAAAGAAATAATTTTACCCTTGTAGTTGAAACAACCTTTGTGTCAATACTTTGAGTCAGTCCTATGGTTACATTATCTACAACATTCTAGAACTTTGTTCCAAGTTTTGTGTTGTCGATGTGGGATTCATCATGGCCCTCCTTCGACGAGACTATTCCTATCGACGTCAGTTCATCATCCGAGAAATAGTCTTAGAAACAAATTTAGTACCCTGATATCTATATGCCTCAATGATAGATTCTCTCACTCCCAACATAGGTTCACATAATTGACATTTGATCGAAAGATTCCACTGGTTGTTCAACATCAAAACATCTATTCACACTCAGTATATTGTACTAGGGTACCTTAGGAATCATTGACATCAATGATGATCTCCCTCTCACTTGTTAACGGTTCACATCATTGGCCGGTATTAAAGTGATTTCTACCATGTTCGACTTCAAAACATTGTAATCACATGGATAGAATTGTACTTTGTGGAAGACGAGATAAAGACCTTGGGTATTTGTTAAGCACTCATAGCTTTCTCCCCAGGTGCAATGGAGTATATCGTATGAAGTACCAACATGGATCCACATTTGTATGGTCGTGGCTATGCTCGAATTTCCATTTGTATGACATAGATCTACATTGTATATCTGGTAGCTATGTCCAAGTTTGAGTCCTCTATCACATGGATCTATGATGTATTCTAGTAGCCATGGTTGTCCATTCCTCTCATGGATCTGTCGTGTATTGGTTTGCAGCCATGATGAGGTTACATTTATTCCTGAGTCAAAGTATTGATGTATTGCATATGCCTACTTGATGACATTCTCCGATCAAGCTGGATCTTACCTCGAAGTGATACATTTCTCTATCAAAGCTCTCTCGTATCGTATCCCTATAGCCTCATCCTTTGGGGGGCATTCTATTACACTCAAATTTTGTCACCAGCATGTGATAGGATCCCTAACACATATATTTGCCCTAAAATCCCAAACTTGAAGTGAAACATGCTCTAGGTGTTGGTTTTCACATATAAAAATTTAGCACCGCTTTTACCCTCAAGTAGATAAGCGATACCTTATGAAGCACCGCCTAAGTTATGTGGAAAATAGGAAGTGCCACCTCCTTTAACCTTTATTGTTGGCACGGTTCTCACCCTTCACTGCTATGTCATAAAGGAGTATAAGCAGTTCCCTTGGAAAAAAGTGAAAAAAGGAGGTTTCACGAAGCTTCTAGAACAAAATCCTTGTGTCCAGATTTATCCCTACTCACCTAGGTTAGTTAAGCTCGAGACCCCTCCTTTGAGGATCTCATGGACACCTCACCCACCAATTTATCAACCATTCCTTTCCCTTCGAGCCCTATAAATACAAGCTCATACTGCATGGTTGAGGGGGGAAGAAAGAAGTAAAGTTATGTTGTTGAATCAACATCCTGGCCTAATCCATTAGAGAGCATAGAGGAGCAAGTTGGAGCTATCAGGGATGAGGTGCTAGTCCTTTTCAAGGAGTGCATCGACACTAAGGAAAAACGGTTGTAAGATCTTTCATTCATCTATTAATGCAAAGTTGATTTCCTTCCCATATATATGTTCTGTTTTAATCTCACATATATATTATTGGATTCCTTGGTCATTGATATGGATCTATGGATAGTTTTCTGGTATCTTTGATGTTGTTGTATCTGTAGGTCTACAATCCTTTCATCAAAGTTTTATTCCAGGCATCCATAGCTTTCAGGGAAAGTCTTCAACCTAGTGGTTACTCATTTGTTCTGGATCTGAACCATTCAGGCCAGAGGAACAATTTCTGTCCGCAGAAGGTGCTATATTCCTGATAACACAAGCTATCAACAAATATTACATGAACATGAACTATTTCATTTTTTCCAAATATTTTTGAGGCCACCGTGCGAAGCTTCCTTCCATATCTTTAGATGGTTAGATCCATATTTTTTTTTCTTTGCAAGGAAGGGGTATGTTTCTTGTGACCTTTAAAATATTTACATTTCCATCTCCTACACTCAATTTAAATCCATGTATAATATACAGTGAGTTAATATGTTAATTCCTAGAGGATAACCATCATATAGATCCAACGCCTTTACTTTATCACCTTCTTGGAATTTATCATAAGATTTCTGGGAAAAAAAGACACATTATATTGAGGTTTGAAATTTTTTGTTACCACATCAATTATATTATTCTAATATCTAGCATAAATTACACATTATATTGATGTTTGAAAAATGTTACAATGGAAATTATATTCTAATATTTAGCATATTAATATTGCACACACCATGTCAACTTTTGAAATATCACAACGCAGGCCGAATGCGGATAGGGCAGGCTTGAGTTCAACATCACCATTAATGTCATGCACATGGTTTTTAGGTTCATTATCATGATCAATATTGATATCGTTTTGTGCTTTGAGATCACTATTGACATGGCCTCTAACAACATCCTTGCAACATAATAACACTCCATATTTTATTCAATATTTCATAAAGAGAAAAATATGAATGCAATTAGTGTAAGAGGATACACAATTCCATTAACCTTAAAAATACCTAGCATCATTTCCACACAACAACAAGCCAATCTCTATGTACACATGTGAACTAGCCAACTAGATCTTGCCAACATGTTGTTTATTAGCAATGGGAGGAAGAGAAGAGGTGGGAAAAATATCCAGTGGAGACACCCTCAAAGCATCATTGAAAACCTTGAGAAATGACTCTAATTCATGTAATTTTATCTTACAGGCCTAACTAACAGTGTGAGTGCCTATGAATCCATCTATTTGATACCATTAATTCAACTCTTTACCACTTCAATGGACATGTGGAAAGATTAAAAGGCATACAAGTTGGGGATTTGAAATCAATGTCAACCAATGGTGGCAGTAACACCAAAGAAAAACATGCACAATAGATCATTGGGTACTTGATACCATTATGGTTTATTAGTCTATCGATGAATCCTTAAGAGGATAAACATTTTTCCAAGTATGCAATGACTCACATTTATATATATGGCTATGGTTTACTCTGCTTAAATTCGGTCTAAATGAAAGAATCATCAGGAGTCAATGGTTGATTTCAGATTTAAATAATGTTGCGAACATGGATACTTTGAAGCTACGTTTAGAATTACTGGTCTGGAAAAGATGCAAATATTAAAAGTAGTCAATTCCAAAATTTTATAAAATATTAATGGAGAATCAGATATGGGATATGAAAGTTGTTAAGTAGTCCTTGTCATATGTATTATTAGTGCCCAATAGAAAAACAATTCTCGTTCATCTTAGATTTTCTTCTATAAGAGGATGAAGTTGGTCTTTGAATCTAAATGCATCTATTGGAAAAATGTAGAATTTGGGCAATTTTTTTTGAAAGGTTGTAACATTTTTCTCAAAAATCACAAATGGGATTACTTATAGTCATCGGAAATATTCTCCATATGAGAATGTTGGCCATTTTCAACCAACAAGAATAAAAAAATCTAACTCTTTATTCATAAACAAAAAATAGCAAAACATTGTACAACAAATACACATAAGTTTTGGATCCTTATTTCATCTTAAAACATAATTTTTTAAATCCCTCCTTTCCATAAGGTAAGGAGGAAAAATATTAAACCCTAACTCATCTCTCAATCCCAAGAACAAAATACAATCCAATATAATCTCAAATTGGCCTCATATATCTTCTTGAGAAAATAATCTAAAGACTCAAACCAATTCCAACTGTAACCTCTTCCTCACCTAAGCTCTAGCATACCCTAATTAAATCATTAATTATTCATAAATCATCCTTTGATCCATTTAGTACATTAATTATATCAAGTCATAAAAATACCCCAATTATATCAATACAAACCCCAGATAGTGTGTCAATAGGGAATCAAATAGAATGTTCTCATTTTTTAAACATGTTTATAATTGTTTATGAAAGAAAGTAGAACAGAGCCATTGGATTTGATTGAGAAATAAAATCTCAATGTGGGTGACTTCCAAAGTAGCCCAAACTTTTGGAAAATATGATATAATGGTATAAGAGTGTACCAGAGATGAAAGTGACTCAAAATTACTATATATGATGATACTCATACCATGGTAATGGTGCTCTCACAATAAAGTGGAGGAACGATTAGGAAAGCATGCATGGTAAAATTGGTTGTTAGATAACAATGTGAAAAATTGAACCAAGTATGGTTGGAGGCTTGGTAACATGAAAATACCATAAATGCGCAAGGATACTCAATTGAGAGTATTATGGTATTTCCTATTAACATGAGGAAAACCCTAAGTTACCAGAAACTTCTAGGAAGGGGAGGGGAAACTTCGTTCCCTGTTTCAGAAACTTAAACGGAGGGGATACGGCTTGGAAACGCCACTGAAATGTTTCCAAGCCATATCCAAAAATTAGAAACGTTTCCATTCCATTTTCAACCATTTCTTGAAACGTTTCCAGAGTTTCCAGCCGTTTCCTTACACGTTTCCAACATTTTCCTGGTTTTTTGAAACATTTCAGTTGCTACAGGGTAAGTTTTTTACTAGAAATATTGATTTTTTGACATGAAAATAAACAAATCAATAACCCCAAAGGAAAAATATAAAACCATAACCCTAAATTGAACCTCAAAAATAGATATAAAGCCTCAAAGCTTATAAATCAAGAGCAAAACCTTAATCCTAAATTGGTGAATGGTAATTTGACATCTTATGTCTCACTGATTGTGTTTCATTGTAATTTTCCAAAATTGATAGAGGCCTACCGTTGGTTCAAAAAATCATTGATTTGTGGACATTTTATTGTATCAAATGCTTGTCTACTATAGTGATAGTTTCACAGCCTAGTGTAGAAGTACAGTGACTTTTTTAATTTTTTTTTCATTTAATTTTTTTTCCAATTCCTCACAACTTTGTTTTAAATAAACCCCAATGACTTTTATATGTGATAAATCAACTTGCATATCAAAATTGATACAATGGAAAATTTAGCCATACAAAATAGTGTACTACATTTATGAAGGGTTACATAAACCAACACATATTTCCAATAATCTTCCAACAAACTTCAGTTTTCTTCTTTTCCTTTTTGAATTAGTGTGAACCCTTGACCTGTGGCCTTATTTACTCCATTGCTAGTACACTCATATCCCTATCCTCATGTTGTGGAGAGAATAATGATGGTGCATCATTTATCCAGTTCTCCATAAGATGTGCATGTGATATTTTAATCTTATTTCAAGCATTTTTATTAGTATAAACCATAAAACATAAACAACATATCCAAGGAAACTCATTGGTGTCTAGAGATAGTATTATTGCATAGAGTGCAATATTGCATGTCATCGCACTCACACCTAAGTTGCACTAAAACATGAGCTCACTTATTTATACTTGTGCGCTTAATTAACCCCCTTAAAACATGGTTGATTATGTCAAATTTGAATATCCAAGCAGTTGCAAATCATAGACAATCCTATCAATTTAGGCCCTTTAAGAGCCAATCAGTTAGTCACTTTTGGAACCAGTTGGTTGGTCAATTGACTCTCACTTGCTTATTTGATTGTCTCTTCGGTGAGTGTACCAACCTAAATACAACTTAATTGAGTCTTTCTTACATAAAAAATTGTGTTTAATCACAAATTTTAACACTTTTCTAGAGGTGTAAACAACGTAATATTTGTTAGATGGTAACATTTGGATACATCCATCAATTAATTTTAGGGTTTGAAATCGATGTTTAGAAGTAGTTGACATGTCCCTATTTAAATTCTTTCCATTGGGTGACTTATCTATGGCACTTGAGATAGAAGAATATTTTTTAAGACAATATTTGAGTTTGTTGATTTTAATTGTTATAAATGAAACAACTACCTTTAAATCTAATTGATGAATGGTAGTCTAAAGTATGTATGTCTCATGGCCTTTTTGATATATATATATATATATATATATATATAAGTCTGATGTCATTTCCTTGCTGTATTGTATCCCACATTTTTCAAAATTTGTGGTATCTGTTTCCCTCTCTGTATCTGTATCCGTTTCAGTGCAACTTAGGGGAAAACATGTTGAATGAATACGAATACACTCTTGTAGACTGTATTTTACAAACACTCATAATGAAAGAAGGGAACCAAGAGGGATTGATGGTTTGTTAGCCATAATATATTAATGCAATTTCTATGTTTAGAATGTGCAATATGAATTGCATAGAGGGGTTTTGGAAATCCATTTATAAGAACAATTAGTTGTGATATGCATTATTAAGGAGTGACAACCATATATAATCATGAAAGAATAAAATAACCAATAATGGACATTGTTAGTGAATTAATCCACCTAAGTACCATCGTCATACATCTAGGACACATTTTCATTAGTCTCATGCTTATGTTATATGGTCCAAAGCTATGTTGTGTTGGTCAATCTTAGTTCCTTTAGTGTTTTGGACTCATAAATGCACCCAAGCACCCTCATTTTATCATTTTTGTTACACATGTACTCTCATTAATTCCTGTTTATTCCTTGGTTCACTCCCCATCCCTTAAAATAGGGAAATTGGTTGACTAGAGGCAATCATGCATGTATCTAGGGTGTTTTTTACTCTTTTGGACCATTTATTGCTCCCTAGAGCCACTCTCACTCACCCATGCACTCCACCACACCTATCCTACCCTCATTTATGTCCTAGTATGCTCCAACCACATTCACACTAGCATTCATGACTGTTTGAGGTGGTTTGGGAGCTCATTGGTCCACCTAGGGAGGTTTTGAGGTCCAATCTAAGCCTACCACATGTATGCATCCAAATTGCCTCCAAAGGATAATGATTTTATCCTATTTTAATATAAACATGTTCCAGACATATTTACATGTTGGACAATAATAATAAACTCTATTATTGACACCATTTCTATGTGTTAATTTCACTATTTTCATTAATTTCTGCATAATTTGTGAGTAATATTGAATTGTGAGGATTCCCTTAGCTCCTATATATTGCTGTGAATCATATTTACACATGGTATTATATCTCTTTGGATCTTCAAATCAAATCCATAGCGTTTGATTTGCTATCTAGGGCATTTTCTAGAAAAAATTAGAGTGTTTGCATTACAGGTACACCCAGTGTTTCTGTCACTTAGTGTGCATGAAGGAATGGAGCAGACTCATGTATTTATTACCCCATTCAAATTTTTCGAATGGAAGGCCAAAATGGTGATCCAGCTGAGGTTGAAAGGCCTCTACAGAGTCACCATGGGAATTGAGACCAAGCCCAACTCTGCTATGAAAAAATCGAAGTAATTCAAGAGACTATATGAGGCATTCAGGATGCTTTGTATTAGTATTTTGAGGGATATTCTCTTCCATGTATATAGTATTACTACACCCAGTGAATTTTGTCTCAAGAACGAGTCACTATTTAGGAATACTGATGAGATGAGAGGCCACCAACTCGAAAATGAGTTGATCTCATTGAGCCCAACTCACTTTGAGAGGATCTAGGATTTCTTCACAAAGTTTAAATCGTTGGTGCTTTGGATGAAAAAATGTGGCATTGAGAAGAAAGAGGAGAATTTGATATTTTCCATTCTTTCAAAGCTAGGTCCAGAGTATTCAATGTTTGTGTCAACATTCCACTCAAGCAAGCTCACAGCTCGAAATTGGAGGATGCCTTCACTAGAAGACTTCATGGAGTCACTGACTCAAGAAAAAGACAAGTTGGTGCAACTGGGTACCATAAAATCCACCAAGGATCAAGCCCTTAATGCAGGAGTTTTGAATCCAGCCAAAGGAAATAAGAAATCCAAATATTTGAAGAAGAAAGAGAAGAAGAAACAGGAGAAGCCCAAATATTTAGACGGGGTTTCGAATCCTAGCACGGACAAAGAGAAGAAGAAGAAAGAGAAGAAAAAATGCACCTATTTTCACGAAGGTTGGCATCTAGAGAGTGAATGCATGAATAAAACCATTGACATGATGGTGCAACTCCTTGATAATAACAACATTTCCCTGCCAAAAGGCATAAGGAAGAAAGAGGGAGGTTCAAGCTCAGGGAACAAGGAAATATGCCATGCTTTTGTTGCTGGGTATTCAAGCTCTTCATCCTTTGTCATAGATTTAGATGCATCTAGAAACATGGCTTACATCCATGAATCCTTCTCAGGCCTACATCCTTACAGTGGTCCATCCATCCTCATGGGTGATGATTCAAAAATCCAAGCCAAAGGGATTGGAAGGATTGATCTAGAAGATGGGTACTTCAACAATGTGTTGTTTGTGCCTGATATTGTAGCTAACCTAATCTTTTTATATCAAATTACAAACATATATATAACCAATATATTAACATTTACTAAAAATTATGTGGATATCTCATAAATTTCTACAGGTGAAGTTGTTGCAGTGGGTTTTTCTAACCATGATTCGATAATGTACGGATTCTCCCACTTCCTTCCATACTCCCAAGGGAATGCACTCCTATCACATGCCAATGAGATAAGAAAGTTGTGGCATAAGAGATATTTTCATCTCAACTACAGGTACCTCCAAGCACTAAGAAATGAAAGCATGGCCGAAGGGCTTCCTAGAATCAAGTTTTCCAATGGCACATGCAAAGGGTGTGTAGTGGGGAAACGTCCTGAGCACAAGTATGAGAAAGGAAAGGAAAGGAGGGTTGTCCAAGTGATTTATATGATCCATTAATATATTATAGGGCCTCTTCCCACACCCTCATATGGTATTTCAAGGTATGTGTTGAATTTCATAGATGATTTCTCAAGGTACTAATGGGTGTATTTTCTCAAGCTAAAATATGAAGTCTTTGAGACTTTCAAAGTGTACAAAGATTTAGTTGAGAATGAATGTGGGAAAAAGATAAAGGTTCTTAGGAATGAAAATGGTAATTAGTATGTCAACAATAATTTTAAGAATATTTTTGAAGAATGTTCCATCCAAATGCAGCATTCTATGCCCTACACACCACAACAGAATGGTGTTGCAGAGCGCAAGAACAGAGCTCTCAACGAAATAGCTACATGCATGATGGAAGAAAATGATTTGAATACTAAGATATTGTATGAAGCTATAAATTGTGATGAATATTTTCATAACATATCTCCATAAAAATAATTGGAAGGAAAAATTCCATTTGAGGCTTGGAGTGGTCACAAGCTCAATGTTTCTCAATTCAGGGTTTTTGGCTCAAACGCTTGGGCTAGAATTCCTAATGAGAAAAGAAAGGCCTTGCAACATAAAATAAATGAGTCCATTATGGTTGGATACTATGAATATGCAAAGGGATACAATATTTTATCCCTCATATTATAAAAAAATTCATAGAAAGGAGTGTACAGTTCGAAGAAGATCCCATGCAGGAGATCGAACTAGCTCAAGGGGAATGCTCAAATCCTCCACTCCATGATGATGTAAGTGATGATTATTCCTCTGATTTTTATGATTATTATATTTATTATTATTATTATTATTATTATTACATGCATTCATATCATGAATCACCCATTTGGACAAAGTGGACTAAGAAAACCATACAAGCAGTTGGTGATCTTGTTGGAGATTCACTAGACTCTAGGAAGACTAGATCTCAATTTCACAATGCCTTATCTACTTGTGAATTGAATATTTCATAGATATTATTTATTATGGTTGGATATTATCCTTATACATATCATGAAGCATCACTTGAACCAATATGGAAAACAACCATACAAGAAGAGTTCAAGTCTTTGCAAGACAATGAGACTTGGGAATTGGTTCCCTTTCCCTCTAAGAGGAAACTAGTGCAATGTAAGTGGGTATATAGGACCAAAGTGTCTTATTATGGTTATCATATCAAGAAAAAGGAAAATTTGGTTTCCAAATTATTCTCTCAATTCCAAGGAGTGGACTATAGAGAGACATTTGCACCGGTTTCAAAGATGGACTCTATTAGGCTAGTTTTAGCCATTGCTGCATTTAAGCGTTGGGAGGTTCATCACATGGATGTGAAGAGTGATTTTATTCATGGTGACCTTCATGAGGAGATATATATGAAAAATATTTAAGGTTTCATTCATGATCCTTCACATGTTTTCAAGTTGAATAAGTCTCTCTATGGCCTCAAGCAAGCCCCCGGGGCTTGGTATGCCAAGATGGACAATTTTCTGCTATCGCTTGGATTTGAAAGATATAAATATGATCCTAATGTATATTTGAAGCATGTTGGTGGTTTATTTCAGGTCATATTACTATATTTTGATTCAATTTTTATTACATGATGCTGCACTAATGATATAGGATCAATAAAGTCTTCATTTCATAGTGAATTCTCCATGACTGACCTTGGATTGTTGAAACAATTTCTTGGCTTAGAGATTGAGAAATATGATGCAGGGATCAAGGTCAGCCAACCAAAGTATGCTATAGACCTGTTATTAAAGTTCAAAATGGATGAATGTAATGCATCCAAGTGCCCATTCCTTTTAAGAATAAAACTAGGTGATTTTGGTGCATCTCCATTGGTGGACAAGTCGTTGTATAGACAACTAGTTGGGAGCTTGTTGTATCTTACAAAATCTTGAACTGATTTGGAATATTATCTAGTTGTTGTTGAAATATATATGTAGGAGCCTCATGAGATCCATTGGAAGGTTGAAAAAATAATCTTGCATTATGTGCAAGGAACCAAACACTTCGGGGTACACTATGTTGCTGGTTCTCCACTAGAACTATATGGATTTATTGATTCTGATTGGGTTGGAGATTCCATTGACAGAATTTCCACTTCAATTTATGTCTTAATTCTTTCACATGGTCGTATGTTCTGGTCAAGCAATAAACAACACACTATATCCCTTTCATCAGCTAAGGCCGAGTACAGAGGAGCAGTGAATGCAACTACACAATGTGTGTGGTTGCAAGGTATTCTTGGAGAACTTGGTTTTGCATTTGATTCACCCACAGTAATTTGGGGTGATAATCAAAGTGAAATCAATATTTCCACTCATCCAGTACAAAGACAGAGGACCAAGCACATTGAGATACACATGCACTGCATCAGTAGCTTGGTACATGAGCAAGTGATATCGTTACCGTATTTCCCATCTACAGAGAAAACTACTGACATCTTCACCAAGAGATTCCTAGAGAATACATTCACCTATCTAAGATCACTTCTTGCATTGGGTGAAACATGGTGATGAATTATATTCACTTTCATATTTTTGTTCCCATGGGGTTTTCCTCCTTACCTTGTTTATATGGACAAATAAATTTTTGTAAGAGGTGACTTAAGCCTTAGTTTCCAAGGCCTCAATAATGTGATGTAATTACACTATGTCAGGATTAATGGGGGGTTTTATAACATTATTCCACCTTAGTACCATGGTAATACACCTAGGAAACATTTTCATTAGTCTCATGCTTGTGTTATATTGTCTAAAACTAGGTTGTGTTGGTCAATCTTCATTCCTTCGGTGTTTTGGACTCATAAATGCACCCAAGAGCCCTCACTTGATCATTATGGTTACAAATATGCCATCATTAATGATTTTTTAGTCCTTGTTTCACTCCCCATCCCTTAAAACTGGGAAAATGGTTGACTAGAGGCGCCCATGCATGTATTTGAGGTGTTTTTTACTCTTTTGGACCATTTATTGCTTCCTAGAGCCACTCCCACTCACCCATGCACTCCACCATGCCTAGACTAACCTCAGTTATGTCCTAGACTCCTCCAGATACATTCACACTAGCATTCATGACCGTTTGAGGTGGTTTGGGAGCTCATTGGTCCACCTGGGGGGTTTTGAGGTCCAATATAAGCCGACCACATGTATGCATCCAAATTTCCTCCAAATGATAAATATTTTCTCCTATTTTAATATAAACATGTTCCAGACATATTTACATGTTGGAAATTCATAATAAACTATGTTATTGACTCCATTTCTATGTGTTAATTTCACTCTTTTCACTATTTTCTACATAATTTGTGAGTAATCTTGAATTGTGAGGATTCCCTTAGCTCATAGATATTGATGTGAATCATATTTTCATATAAATTGGTGCCTTGGATATAAAGAATGCATCCAAGTTATTATTATCTTTAATATGTGCAATTTTAATTGCAAGGAAGAGACATGGGAGATTTTGATTATTGGAGTTGGATATTGTATTTCATAAGAGAATTATCAACAATGTATGGAATAGACCAATAGTTAAAGGACATGAAAATTGTAAATGTGATGGGAGGTTCCTTATTAAAAAGTGCATGCATGCTAAGAAAAGCTGCAAGATATTGCAAGATATGAACCAATAACTCATGTGTAAGCAATGAGAATGGGTAAGGAAATTCTATTCACTTAGAAGTTGTCACTAATATAATAAGTCATTCTAGTGTGTGGACCTTTCATTTTTACAACACAAATTAGCAATTCCTCGTTATGTGACGACAAAATGCATAGATGACATGGGTCCATGATCATTCATAGATATGAACCTACCAAGAATGAAAGCTCTTAATTTGACCCTATTTGATTGTCTGAGTACCCAAGAGAAGAATCTAGTCCCAATTTTCCTTTTGAGTCTGATCTCACAGTTTTTGGATCCTCAAACTATGGCATTTTTAAGTCTTTGGACTCCGACATTAAGTTGGAATTTGGTGTTGATGATGAGTTTGGTTCTTTTATTAGTTTCTTCCACTCCTGTAATGATGATTTTTTTCCCATAGATTCCATTCTTTATTTCAACTTCGATCTTCCTCATGATTTTGATTTATTGGGGAACTTCCTCACATTTAACCATAGAACAAAAAAGAAAATAACAGAAGGGAAAGTTGTATTCCAAGAAACGAGGTGGTTTCTAAAGACACCATTATAGAAAATAAGAATAGTGCACTGTGATTAGAACATCACATGCATTATCTCATAATACATACAATTCAATCATTTACACAACCCATAGGGTCATTTTTTATATTCTCCAGATCTAACAAAATCCCTTGCAGTGAGGATGATATAGTCACAAATAAGGGTCATTGCTTCTAACTGTTTCCACAAAATCTGCAATGCACTATAAATTAGTTGGTTGTTTTGATCAAGCTAGGCACGGCCTCATCAACCATTTATTTGACCACTCAGTCAATCCTCTAGTTGACTACTCTACTAGTCTATTATTGTCTATCAACTGATTATCTCCAGAAGATCCATGGATGTGATGAACCCATATAACCTTATGTTCCAACACCCTCCCATCAACACAATACTCTAGAGATTCAAGAAGTGAAATTATGTTCTCTAAATACCCCCCCATATTTGCAACTACCTGAATCCCAAGCATAAACCAAAGTTTCACAAACTTAGTTTCTTGTAGAGGATTTGAAAAGATATTAGTGATCTTATCATCTATCTTGAAATAAACAAGTGAGACAAAATTGTCATGTACTATCTCAAATAGAACATGAATTTCAACATGCTTAATTTTTCTATGAGCAAGAGGATTATTAACAACATGTATTATACTTTGATTATCATAATGGATAACAACCAATCCTTGAATAGGGAATCCAAGCTAAGTTGACATATCCAAACTACCTATGTACATGCATTGGAAACACTATGATATTTTGCTTCTATAGTCGAAAGATAGACAACCTTTGGTTTCTTACACGACCATACCAAGGGTCCATAAATCAGTTGAAATACATAGCCAGAAGTGACCTTATTTTTGTCATTAATGCCACCTCCCTAGTTAAAATCAATAAACCTGGCCAATGGTTCCGTACAATGACAATACTTAATACCATAGTGATAAGTTCCTTTAATATAGTGAACAATTATGTTTTCATCCTGAGTTAAGTAAATCAAACGCCTACCGACCAATTATCGATAAATAGTGGCATCGACTCATAGAGAGTCATAGTCCTTTGACAAGTTTACACCTGAATGATAAGGTGTAGCACATGACTTACAGTCATCCATTTTGAATCATTTCAGGAGATCCAAATCATATTTTAGTTAATAGCATCATCCATTTGCAAAATTTGAATGCCTAAAAATAAATCTAATAGACCAAGATCACTCATTTCAAAGGTATCTTCAAGTTGTTTCTTCAAACTCGAAATCATAATGATATTATTTTCAATTCTCCCTAAATCATCGACATACAATGCCATAATCAAGGTATCACCATGAACATGCAATACATAAATACTATGATCAAATTCACAATATTTGAATGCAATATTGATAAATAAATGACCATTCTTATCATACCAAACATGAGGTTCTTGTTTCAAACCATACAACAACTTATTGAGTCGAAAAACAAGACCAAAATCTATCACATAACCAAGTGGTTGTTCCATATAAATTTATTCAGACAAATCTCCATGAATAAAGACACTTTTAACATCCATTTGATGAAGTTCCTATCTAAAACGAGAAGTGAGGGAGAGAATCAGTCGAATAGAGTTCATATTTGCAATAGGGGAAATGTTTTAGTGTAGTTGATGCTTTCTTACTACGAGAAGTCCTTGGCTACCAATTGAGCCTTGTGACATTCAACAACACCATCAAAAGTAAATTTGATATTGTATACCCCATAATATTTCATAACATTCTTTCCTAATGGTTGAGGAACCGGTTTGGCAAGTCCAATACTTTCTCAAAGAATCAATTTCAACAACCATAGCATTTTCCCATTCAAGTAATCCTGATCATCATCATAATTGTTTTGATCATAGGTTTCAAGAACACGTTCCATTAGTGCAACACTTCCATGATGTTCCTGAATGTGGGTCTATCGACTAATACTAACATCTCCAACATCAAGTCCAACAACTTCAATAGTTTTAGTAGCCTACCGAGAGGTAGACAAGTCGACAGTGATTTAGGGCGATCATGGTTAGTTGAATGAGTAAGCGTGTCGACGTTCTTAGTCAACGTGGATCGACTATAAAGTTGAATTAGGGGTAGAATTCCTTGGAGTAGTTGAAGCTTCAAAGAAGGGTACAATCAATCAAAATTCTTCAATAATATCTAAAATATCATGGTGCAATATACTAGAAGAGGATTTTAACAACTTATTACCTTAAAAATTTTCATCAAATATCACATTTCTGCTCAAAATGATCTATAGGGTGATTGGGTCCAATAGTCGTCAGGATTTTGATTCATGAGAATAACCCATCATGATGCAAGCATGACTCTTTGCATCCAATTTCTTCTTGTAGTTATCACTAATATGTGCCCAAGCAACACATCCAAAGGTTTTGAGGTGTCTAAGAAAGGGTTTTCCTTCTGTTCCACTTCTTGACTAGAGTCATGTCGTTGGACACTCTAGTCTAGATAAGGTCCAGGAGATAGTTTGAATAGTAAACACCTTCTACCTAAAATTTAGTCAGAAGATATTTTTTTTCTACATCAAGCACTAGTCCATTTCTACCAAAGTCAAATTCTTCCTCTTCGTGACTCCATTCTGCTAATGGGTGTGAGGGATAGATATCTGCCAATAAATACCATTTTGAAAGAGATATTCTTCAAACTATCAACTCACATAATGTCCAACATTGTATGATATCAAAAATTTGATAGGTCGACCACATTTCTTTTCAGCCAATGTGTTAAATTCCTTGAATCTTTCAATTACATGACTCTTATTATTCAAGAAATATACCCAAGAAAATCTAGAGAAATCATCAATAAAGGTAAAAATGTACTTCATACATGTTAATGAAGGTTTGTTCATCCAACAGAGATCATTGTGAACAAGTTCCAGTCAGTCCTGTGATGTCCATGCTTTCCTAAAATCAAAGGGATCCTAATAATGCTTTCTAAGCACACAACCTCTACAAACTCCATCAAGTGGAATAGTCTTTGGGAGACTAGTAACCATATTATTCGTTACCATCATCTTCAACCTTCAAAATTTTGCATGTCCAAGTTGTTCATACCAAATTCGACTTCTTTCGTCGGTCTGAGAAATGAGTGTAGTCGGTCGAGTCAATTGAAAATAATTCCTTGGAGAATCACATAACTTGTAAATGTAATCTTTAGGATCTAAATCCCGAAGCAATAGTCACCTCCCCAAGCCTTAGATCCTTTACAATAAACTGATCTAACCAAAACTCAATAATATTCCTAGTTTATGTAAGTTGTGCGAACGACAACAAATCTGGGCTCAAGCTACGAAAATGATATACATTGGATATTTGACCATGTCGACATTCGACATCATCGCTTCCAACAACTGTGAGAGAGTAATCATGAGTTACATAAATCTTCTATTCTAGAGCTTCACTTAAAGAAGAGAACAAAAAAAACATTCTTAGTGTTGATCATATTTGTGGTCAAAAAGTTTTAGTCAACAAAGTGTTACCAAGCTCCCCCTCCAAAATATTCCCAAAAAGGTTATAACCAATGCTCATTTAGCTTCCTATCTCAACCCAAGTTTTCGACCCTTTGCTAATCTTGAGGTTTCCAGTATTAAGGAGATTTGAGAATGTTAATGAATGATAGGTTTGATTATTAAAAATGGATAATGAGTTATTAAAATTGCACATGATGATATATTGATGACAAATGATATGTTGTTTCAAATACTTGTGATATGCTTTAGAGAATCATGTGATGAAGTTGATGTGAGATTTATAAATTTATTTAATGGTTAAGAAGTTTCCATGCTTGGGATCTCCTTTATTATACCTGCTGCGCAGGTATATAGTAATCGATCACAAGTCAACTTGCATTGACTTTGGTATTAGTTGGTGCATATTGGTGCATATTTAAAAGATTAAAATCTCTATTCCAAAGTTTAACTTTGTAATATGAAAAATAGCAATTTTTAAATTTATTAAAATTGTATTTATTTGTGTTGCTATTGGTTAAGCAGGGATGATGTCATCCTCGAAGTTTGTTATCTGGATTTGAGTCGACACCTGGTAACAATGACATCATATGTAACTTTTCACCTACCCTCCTTCTTCTTGTCTCCGGTTTAATCATTTTGTTCCCTAGGATACTCGAACCCTTGGATCCGGTTAACTATGTAAACTAAAAATTCGTGGCTTTTCTCTCAAGCCCTATGCGGACTTGATGGCTTTCATCCCTGGTTGGTTTCTTCAGTAACATTTTTCTTTTTATAATTTTTGCGAGAATCGATCTCACGGCCATCAGAATTGATTGACCCCAAACCCATCAACAACCTGGGCATAAGGAATAAACAGGTAGGCACGCAACTGTGAAGAAAAATATACATAGGCGGTTTCGAACTCACGACCAGATCTGCTAAATTAGTCTCTGCGATTAACTGATATTTCAACCCGCGCCACCATATCTAGGATATCATTTGGTTATCAATAAAACTCATCCAAACTATGTCATTATATCTATGATATCATTTTTCTGTTAGTAAAACCTCAAACCACTGTCAAAGATTTAAGATTTAAGTCACAAATTTGATAGAAAATCCAATTATGATCTTGTTTCGAGCCTAGAGAAGCAATACCTTCATAAGTTTTAATCAATCGAAGTCCAATGAATCAAATCTCCTACTTCCTGCAAATCCAATGAACAAAAACTCCAAATCTGATATTACGAAAATCTTACAAATGAAAACAAATTCACTGCATGATTAAACAACTACTTATTTGTGAAACAGCAGAGAAATCCATTCATTCAGAACCAAACCTGTTTGGGTTTTCCCATGGTAATATATTATAATTACATCACATATACAAAGCCAGACTCACGTCGTAAAAGCTTATAAATTTTACATCACATACAAAGCTTTTCTCAAAGCTTTTCTCAGGTAATACCAACTTTGAAATTGGCCAAGATTCTGAACCCGATAATGCTTCGTAAACCACCATTTTCTCATTCAATCTCTCCGATGGATTTCACTCAATTAGATATTTAAAACCCTTCAGGCGTTCCTTAACGTTGTTCAAGCAATCTTCCAATCGATCAGTGACATGGGCGAATTCCCAGGCGGCCAACGAAGCAGGCAGGGGCGACTCCGTCATGACGGCCCTGAACGCCTGCTACAGAATAAACAATACATTGATGCAAGATCATTAAATACAGAATACACAATATATAGATGCAAGATCATTAAATACAGAAAACACAATACACATATGCAAGATCATTAAATACAGAATACACAAGACACAGATGCAAGATCATTAAATACAGAATACACAACTGAGAGATGCTTATTTAAGACTGTACACAAGCAATCTGAATAATTTAAATAATTTTCGCCAACAATCTATATTGTAAACCTACTTCTAGCGTTATACATTGATTGCAATGTTTCTGTAATATTTTTACAGGGATGGATTTCAAAAATATGTTAAAATGACCAATCTATAATTATGCAAAATGTCACATTGATTTGGGTTTTGACCTGATTTTGAACATGGGTTTACACAACCCCAACCAATTAATCATTATATTAGAAGGAAAATAGGCCTTATCATTGCTTCTATTAACAATATGGCCACAACCCAGCCCTAGTCATGAAAAACACAAATTCCGGGTATGCAATTTACACAATCAATTCAAAATTATGGGAAACAAACAAGCATATTCATCTTAAGCATTCAATGTATGAAAGGATATAAATTTACACAATATGGAATACCTTTGGGCAGGGATTTTAGGCATAAATATATAAAAAACACAAATTTATATGCCTATGAAGAAATTACAATTACTTACAGTAGGATTATTCTTGATGCAAACAACTGGTTCCCATGTTAGAGCAACTGGGACCAAGGGTGCCCCAATTACACCGAGAAGCAACTGCACATTGGTCCTTCTGCAACCAAAGACGGGCATGGAAGACTTTCCCAGCTGAGATTTCATCCATTGCTTCATGTGGCACCATGAATTATCCTTGGAATAAATTGAATTGCGTAGTTCTTCAGGAACAGGCACTTCCAGGACAGTTTCCATCCCAACATCCTTCATGTCATTGCTGTCGTTCGATTCATAGGAGTTCTTCATGGCCTTGAACCCTAATTAGGTCCCAGATCACAAACCAAATAATTGCGCCTGGAAGGAAAGATCTAGCTCCTTTCATTAAACTTTCATTAATCTCAAACAAGGCCTGCAAATCCATGGGTGGTCACCGACCATTTTCCAAAAATGGTTATCGAAATGAAAACGATCTTGTAGTGCTCTCCAAAACCCAATGGAAATTAAAGAATATTTAACAGCGTCAACGTTCGCTTCAAATACACACACACGCACCTCTCATGGCTTCTCCTTCAAACCAAATTTCTATTTTTCAATGGTCTCTGCCTTAAATAATCCATTTCTAGAATGCCCGGGGTAGATTCACACCATTGTTATTTCCCATAATCATGCCCTGCACGTTCTCCTCCCAATTCTTCGAATATCTAATTCGTGAGAGCCCAGCCACAAAGCCCGTCGAGACGCTTGATGTAATTTTGCTGAGACGTGAGATCTGATCATTCCCAGTGTTTGAAGAATTCATTCCCTTGTTAAATCAAATTTATCTTTTTTTCTGCTTTAGCCCGCAATCTTTTACCTTCACACATGATTTTTTTTTATTTTGTCTTCGTTTTTATTTCAGTTAGTTAAGCAAGATGCGATTCATATAGGAAATATCTGCTAATTGTAGCAAATTTCTACCGACCCTATCGCTAAATCAAATCCCGGGCGACACAGCTGCTTCCATCGAATCACCTGTTTTTTACTTAGTAAGACACATGGTTTAACTATTGACAGCTTTCGAATCTCATCGACGTGGCGCGATATCCTTGATTTTTCCATGTCGAGTGGTGGCTCCTCCGACCCAAAGGAAATCTGGGGCCACCCGATGATTTTTGGGGGATCATGACAGCTCGATTTTGCATTCTTTAAATTCAAGAGAGCACAAAGGATAGTGATAAAAGATCTTCATTCTTGTTTTTTTTTTTCTTTTTCTTGTAAACAACCCATTTGTTTAAATAATATTGGATCCATACTAAGAAACATCTCTCAATATGCTCCAAACAAACAAATCATAGGAAAATCTAATGGCACTTCTTCCAAAGTGGGGACTAGTCAAACGGCCCATGTCACCATTTTTTTTTGTGGCATTTGCATGCCCTTTCAAAAATGTAAGTGACAACATTTTGTGATGGTGGGATCATGAACTTGACAACATAGGTCACCTTATTTTGGTCTCCTTATGGCTTAGGGCTTTTGCCTCACTTTGGGCTTTTACCCAACCTATTGGGCATGAGCCCAACAAAGATTTTTGAAGGTCATATTTTGAAATGTGAGAGGTTCAACAAGTCCATGTTGGGAATTTGGAAATCTAGGTGTGTAAGATGTATAATTTGGTTTTTTTATTTGACGAGGTTAAATTGTTTTTTTTAGTATTTTTAATAATATTATTTGGTCAAACATTTTTTTTAATTTTTTTCAAACCAAGCATGTGAGCAAGTGGTGTGGTGTTATTGCATGTGTTGCTCTGAAGGTTGGTCTATGTTTCATTGAATTTGGAAGCT
>LPNX010160259.1:377025-399054 GCA_001517045.1 Pseudotsuga menziesii | reverse complement strand
TTGCTAATTTGTGCAATTTTTAAAGGTGGGTGAACTTTGACAGGATCATGAAACACAACTGCAAGTAAGCTTTATTAGATTGTTTCGAGTAATATGCATACCAAAGTCATTTTTTAAACGTTGGATACTAAATATGCCTCTAAGAATAATTATTCATTCCAATCTATTAAAGGCCACCTATCTTGCCCTAGCATGATTGATAGAGAATTTTTAGTTGATCTATTATATTTATCAAGTATGGACAGTGCAAACATACACAAATGTACTTATTCATTTCTCTCCACCTTGCATTTGCATACTCAGGGGATGAAGGTGTGCCTTTTTCCTTCACCCCTTGTCACCACCCACACATAGGAGGGGTGAAGTTGTGCATTTTTTCTTCACCATCCATTGACACAAGGGTGAAGGTGTCCTCCTGCTAATATGACATAAAATGTTGCAATAACTCATATGTTGGTATCTTGAAGTAGATTAGCAAAATTACATTCCTTCCATCCACCAACTCAAATTGGTTGCTTCTAATAACTTCCTTCTTAGAGATTAAAATCCAATTGTTACAACACCTCTTATTATCTTCTCTAATCTTCTTTATTATTATTATCAAATTATTATTATTATTATTATCAAATTATTATTATTAAACTTGAGCATTGAATTGTTACAACACCTTTTGTTATCTTCTCTGATCTTTTTTATTATTCATTATCAGATTCTTATTATACCTGCCGCGCAGGTATATAGTAATCGATCACAAGTCAAGCTATGTTGACTTTGGTATTAGTTGGTGCATATTGGTGCATATGAAAAATATTAAAATCTCTATTACAAAGTTAAACTTTGGAATATGAAAAATAGAAATTTTTAAATTTATTAAAATTGTATTTATTTGTGTTGCTATTGGTTAAGCAAGGATGATGTCATCCTCGAAGTTTGTTATCTGGATTTGAGTCGACACCTGGTAACAATGACATCATAAAAAATCTTTTCTTTTTAATAAAAATGTGTCCTGTAAGATTGTGTTAGATTATCATTGGAATTTAGAAAAGTACCTTACAGTGCAACTCAGCTTTGCGATCTCCAAAATAGAGAAGTGGTCAACGTCTTCATTTCTTTTGGCTTCGTCTGAAGGCCGAATCCTCCCCCTGATTGACACACACTCACAATATAAATCGAACAATGTCGACACCAGCCAGCAATTCTCCGCCTTCCCAAGCAGAAGAGAGCAAGGAAAAACAAGAACTCCATTGGAACTTGAACAAATCCCCGCCTTCTCAGCCAGAGAAGAAAAAGGAAAAACAAGAACTCGATCGCAACTCCAACAACTCCCCACCTTTTGAGCCAGAGGAGAAAAGGGGAAAACAAGAATTCCATACAGTTGCACTGCCCGCAGAGGACGCAGAGCCTCACGGGGTTAAAAGAAGCAACCGGGAACGAGGAGAAGGAAATATGAAGAAACTAAAAAGGAGGAATTACAGAGAGACATTGGAAGAAAATATAGAATTGGCTCAGGCGTGGTTAGAAAAAGGCAACAATGACATAGCAACGCCGACAGAAAATATGGAATTGATGAACGCGTTATTCGAAATGCATGATCAATTAAATGATTACGGGGTGAGTTTGAACCAATACGATAGCCTCTCGCTAGTAGAGTTGGTGCCCAAACTTAAGAAGGACGTTGCCACGGCGAATAGGGCGAGGGACCCGACGGACGAGCTGTGGGCGGTGCCGAACGAAATCCGGGGCGACATCGATTTTTTGTTGTTAGCATTCTTTTTTTTAAAGAAAACCCTTAGGGCTAAAAGATTTCTTACTTCACTAATTTGATCTGCAGGTGCTATACCATATGGAAAGCGTTCGCTTATCTTACAATTAAATATCAGTCCGCCGTATCGCTACATAAAACCCAATTAATGATAGGATATTTTTTTGTGATAGCAAAACTGCTGCGTTGATTTATTGATTGAAATTTACTTCCAACTCCTGCAACTATCTACAAAGCGTTTCTCAGCCTTCCTTTTGCTTTTCTCGCTTTTCTCATAGTCAGTTTCAAAGCCATTTTTTGCAAATACAATCATCATCACAAGTTGGGTTAATGATTCATACCTTATAGAATCTCAAAACCATTAATTTTCCATGCAGGGCCATCATCATTAGTCAATAGGTTTAATAATTTACAACATACTAAATCTGAAAACCATTCATTCTGCTTGAAGAGAGCAAAAGGTAGTGGCATACCTTCATATTTGACAGCCTTCCAAAACTATCTATGTGATATAAGTGGAAGCGAAGAAGCAAAATATAATAAGAGTTGTTACTGGGTGCCTTGTTTTTCTCCCTAATTGTAGCCCGCGAATACCTACAAACTCACTGGGATTCCTTGTTTGAAGGACTAGATAAACATATATAATGACATTGAGGCTCCTGGAAACTTTTAAATTATGGGAAGCTACCCAAACCAATCATACCCATTCGAAGGAAATAACTGGGTAACGCATTATTGTAAAGCTCATTTACACATACCAGATTCAAAGTTTCATCAACAGGTAGAGGAGTCTCTTGATCTTCTTATTGAACAACATTTTCTTAATAATATTTTGGGGCAGCAACACTTTTCATCATTTTAGAAGCATTATCTTCATGCTGCTTTGGGACAGCAACATCTTCATCAGACTGCTATCCAAATTCTCTGCAAAAACAAATAGTATTGCATGTTTATGCACATTTGTATTATTATTATGGTTTTGCCTTCATAATAGTTTCCATTTCATAACTATTATGGTTTTGCTTCTCTTCATTGTGCTCATCATTCATTATTGCTGGAATCCAAACTACCTATTGGCTGAAACCCAAAATCATGGACCAATCTTAAAGAGGTCGTTCTATTAAACTATCTATTCGCTGAAACCCAAAATCATGGAAATTCATAAAGCATGGAATTTATTGACATTTTTATTTGCTTACGGTTGCAGGGTTTCAGCAACAAACTGTTCAATAATTGACAAAGTAACATCAACAAAAAAAAATTACATACCTGGACTAGTACCAGGTCAGCAAATTTGAAGAAAATCTGAAAATCTTTATCTTGTGAGCACAGTGTGAATGGATGCCCTCATGGCGAATGAATACACCAAACACGATTACATTGACCGGATGTGCAGTGCTTAAACAACTCCGCTTTCCTCTATGATTGATACTTACAATCCTATATTTGCAAGTAACCAGAGTCTTCCCTAAAAGCACAGAAAATTCAGGCAGATTTGTTAGAAAATTATTAAAATTCATGCAGATTTGCTTCCTTATTCCCCATGGCACAGTTCGAGTGCATGCAGGAGACTATTTCTAAGTCGACGAGTATTAATTGGCATATGCTTGCATGAATATCTAATTAGCAGCCTGTGTGTCTTCAATTGTCGAGCACTTCGGTGAATTTCAAAATATGCCTCTAGACATCTATAATCTGATATTAATGTCTTTAATAGAATATGCTCAAGAATAATGTCTTCAATAACTTATGCATGGGGATGGGNTCTAATTAGCAGCCTGCGTGTCTTCAATTGTCGAGCACTTCGGTGAATTTCAAAATATGCCTCTAGACATCTATACTCTGAGATTAATGTCTTTAATATAATATGCTCAAGAATAATGTCTTCAATAACTTATGCATGGGGATGGGAAGAGCCAACAAATGTCTCACATTTCCTTGAGCAACTTACATGTTATAGCATGCAAAATCACAGCATAAAGAAAATGGTATACATTTTTTTCAATTATGCGTTGAATACAAATAATATAATGTATAATATATTTTATTAATGTATGAGAGAAAATAAAATGTCGTGTTTAAATACCTTTCTTTATGTACAAAATCACCCCATATATATATATATGTTTTCTCACATATAGAGTCACATTAAAAATGCTATTTTGCTATTTGTTATTTTCTTGAATTGCAACTTTATACTAACTTACCAAGTCACCCACACAATTCAGACTTTCTTATGCATCCTCCCACGGATATAACATAAACACTTAGTTTCGCCAATGCAAACAGCCTAACAACGCCCATGTTATTTGGCATCCTTCCATGGTTCAGCATGTATTGCTGCCATGCAGCCTTACAAAAGATGCTAAAGTAAACTACAAAGAAAATTCACAACTACAAGTAAACTTATTTTGGATCTTTAATCTCAAGGTCTTACTCTATAACTAATTAAGAAAGTAGTTGTGTACATTTTATCATTATCTACTTGTCATTTCTTTTACAACTATTTTTCTACAAAACTTTTCTTAAGAGGTGGGTATCATGCAGCTTTGTTACTAACTTGACATAGAAATATAAGCAACATAGTTACAACAAGTAATAAATAACACATCAACATCAAAGCAACAAGTAATTTCACATAGAAAAATAAGCAACATAGAAACTAATAACGTCACATCAAAAAATAATCAACATAGCAACAAGTAATACATTGTTGCAAGTTTTTAATGTTTCATAATTACTTCAACTTTCAACTTATATACATTATGGCATTAAAATATTTCTAAACGGCAGGTATAAGCAGCCTTGCTGCTATTTCACTTGTTTTATTTTATTAGGTGTATTTTTTCGAAGACATTTTATTTCATTGTTTAAAGTTAGATTTTATTTTATGTTTGTTTAATTGTTTTTTTTTCTTTTATCTTGTTTTTTTCAATTTGGTTTTCCTTAGTTTCTTTTAATTTTATTCTTTTTATTTTATGCACTTTAAATTTTATGTAGCTTTAAAACACCAACGAAAAGATTAAAGGTTTAACTCATGAGATATGACTTTTTGTAAGAGGATTTTTTTGTCCATTTTTGTTTATTTGTTTATTTATTGGATTGAAGTGTGTTTTGCTAGCATTATTTTTTAGTTATATTAGATTAGCTTAGAAGTTCTAGTCCCGCATTCTTGTTCTTGCACCTCTAAGTTTATGGACTCCCTATTGATAATTTAATATTTAGGTGAAATATTATTGCATATATTTTTTCTGACATAACAATAGAACTTTAACCATGACAATCTCCTAACTATCTAGTGGATATTATTTAATGAGGTCCCATTACATTTACTCAATACTAAATACTATCATGGTCCTTATTTAATAAAAAATAAACATTGTGAGCTAGTCCACCATACATTAAATGTACTCCACTGTTATTACTCTAAATGGTTCCTTCAAGCCCCCATTACATCACCAGGGAGGGTCATAAAACGCCACCACCCTTAGAAAAGTGTTTCTATCAACACTTGATGTGAGGAGGTACAACCATAAACCAAGGTCCCATGAATGAGTGTTGACCCCATTGTTGAAGTAAACCAAGGAACCTATGTCCCATTTAAAAGTGTTAACCACCATGCTAAAGTATTAGTCCAACAAGCTCCACCGTAATATTGGATCCCATGTATGAGTCTTTATTACCATGTTGAAGTAGCCAATGTCCCATGTGCAATGACTAATTAAAATGCTGAAGTAATACAAGGGACTCATCCATAAACCTAGGTCCCATGCCTATGTTCTCAAGAAGACACCCAATTGATGACACCTAAGCTCCATGAATCACTAAGTGTTATGCTTCAAATGCCTACCCCATTCACACGGATTTAAATAACTATAACTATACAACATAAAAAAATCATACATATTTAAGTAAGAGGATGCATTTAAAAAGAAATCTAATACTTGGAAGAGACATAGTAGAAATTGGTAGGCGCCACCTATTGTTCTCTTTTCTCCATGAAGTTCTCTTCATGTGGTGGAGATGAGTCATAAAAAATAAGATTGAACTAGTTATCTTCCCAAAAATTACAATTGTTAATACACCTATCCTTATAAACATCTTCTAAATCATAACATGCAAATATTTATTGGTTATACTCTTCAATGATGAAAGGATATATGCTTAGCAATAATACATTTTTCGTATGATTTACTTATTTTCTAGTTCATAGCTTCCAAAGTTGCACACATATCCTTGATTTTTTTTCATCCACATTCATTCCTCCCATGGCATGTTCCACCACCTTTCCATTCTTCAATTCCATGAGAGTTCAATGGTGGAATTTTAGAATGGGACTGGATATCATTTGGAAATATATCATATAATATGTCATATAGTATCCCTATAAATTATTTATCCAATTGAATTTATTTGGTGACAATCTAGGCACTTTAGTAAAATTTATCTCTTCTACAAGACCTACATAGATAACTGGAATCCCTAGAAAGAACAAATTTCAAACTTCAATATCTCATTCCTCTGGACTACCATTTGAGTGATTATTTTTTGGAAATTCCATATTTTTGTGAGGAGAGTACATAACTACAATCCTTTTATGGATTTTTTGCTAAAAATACTTAGAAACTAATCTGAGTGTCATGTCCCTATTTTTCCCTTTGAAAACCCACAAAATATAATCAAAATAAAATTTTCACTTTTGGGCCCTGGGAAATGCTCATATACCACTTAGTATGTACCCTAAATATGAATATGAAATCAAACACAAGATATCATAAATTATCCACATTTATTAATATCAAAACCCTTAAGGTAGGGAAACACCTTACAATTGGTCCTTTTATGGAATGAATATACTCCTATTCACTTTCCTCTTTGACGGGCCAAACTCCTTTAAGCTATGCTCAAAATAAAAAATGCCTCGAACATGATTCATAAGGAGGAATACATCCTTATGTATATATAAAAATATAAATCCAACCATAACAACCTCGTAACTACCTAGTGGACCTTATTTAATGAGGTCCCATTACATTTATTCAATACTAACTACCATAGTGGGACTTATTTAATAAAAATAAACATGTAGGTTGACCTAATCCATCTTACATTGAATGACTTCCACTATTATTGCTCTAAATGGGACCTTCAACCTCTCATTGCACCACTAGGGAGGATCATAACACTATTTTAGGTCATACTATGGGCTTTCAAACGAGCTCTTTGTTGTGTGAGTCACAAGACATAGCCTCAAAATAACAAAGAAAGTTGTGGTTCACATAAGAAGATGGAGGTTTTAATGAGATTTGACTCGTTTGATACCATATAAGCAAATCCAAATGGATTTGGAAATTGGAAAAGTGAACCAAATTAGTGAAAATGGACAAAGGATAGGAGAGAAAAGGAATAAAAGAAACTACCTTAGCACTAGACATCCCTAAGAGGTCACATATCTAGGATGAGTTACGAAGACTCAAGGAGGGTGGTTCGACATTGAAGAACAATAGAAAGATATCAATATCAATAAATGAAAGAGCCATGCATGTAAATGATGAAAAAGTGGGCTACATCACATAATCTCTAGTGGGTTGGTGTATGTGAGTACTAAATTAATAAATATACACGCTCTAATTAGTAATATAGTTTTGATATTATAGGTTGGGATTAATTATTTATCTGTATTACATAATTTCTTTGTATTGATAATTTCACCATATGTCCACATTTTCTCTCTTTTATTTTATTTTTTATAATTATGATAAGTCTTTTAATAGTATTAGTATTTCTAAGGATGGACACCTCCATTTTCCTTTAGTGGGAAGGCCAAGAAATCACATTCTCTAGGTCAATCCCTTTCGAAATGTTTTTATAGTGTTTGAAGTAGTGGTAGGAAACCTCTCATCTTCACGTTAATTAATATGTGCTTGTACATTATGTACATGACCTCAACATTTCCTTCAATGTGCAAAATATAAACTTATATAAGGGGGTGGAATATGGTGTGTTTCCTTTATTTTTAAGGTTATTTAGCTTCTAAATTTGGTTTACTTTCATCTAGGTTTTTATAGAAACACTATAACACTAAATTTCATCTAGGTTTCTATAGAAACACTATAACACCAAATTTCACAATCGTATATAATCATTAGAGTGACATAGAAGAATATTTTAAATAGTTTTAATTTGAATAATGGAGAGAAGTTGTTGTTATCCTCCCTACCCAAGTACAACTCCCACTTGTGACTTGTTTTTATCTTTGTGAGTTAAATTTTTATTAAAAATATATATTTAATTAAATAAAGAATCCAACTTGAAATGTGACATATATTCTAAATTAAAAGCCAATAACAATAAACTTATATATATCATTCCATGTGTGATTTCAAACACAATGATACATAAATTAACACGTTCACATGAGGCTGAAGTAAAGAACAACGAGAATTAAAAAAAGATAAATATGGATAATATATGAAATTTCTATTCAATAAACCTCTAAAAAAAATGGATATTCTCTTATGAGTTGAGATTAAGAATATTGCATTGAATTTGATAAATTTTATTCTCTTACATTGAAAAATACCATAGTTCATAATTTTATTCAAATCGTGAACCATATTGTTCAATAGCATAGGTTGCCATTACAATTCATCCTTAAAAGGAAAATCTTTCATTTTTATGTCCATATCCATATAGATAAAAAAACATATAATAAAGATTCAAGAAATAAAATAGTTTATGTACCGTTGTATATCAAAAATAGTTGTATCAATTTAGATTAAACAAAGGTAACTAGAGTATATCTCATAGGTCCTCCTCGAGTCAAAGTGATGCAACCAATAAGAATTGATTCAATTCACAAGATCTAAAAACCATGCAAACACATGAGAGTGGAAAGAATAATTATATTTTTATCCATTCTTCATCCTAGCTATTACAATGAAGGTCCAACCCTTTATAACTACTATCTGAGATTTTCGAAAATTGCTAATTTTAGAAAATTCTCGCATGGCTATGAAACTGAACACCAACTATTAGCTAACTAGAGCAACACTATATGTCAACTCGCTTTTATAATTAGGTTTATAAACTGAGAGATAACTACTAAGTACAAATTAAAACAAATCATGCAAAACACTAAAACCTCAAATTGAGGCCTTGTATGAAGGAATTTAGCCTCATAAAAGTGTCCAAAAAAACTCTTATCATAAGGGTATTATTGGTCATTGCATTGAACACTTAGAAACACAACTTCCTATTAAATTTGAACCCAAACAGATAATCGAGTCAAAAGTAATGACCCACGAAAATCCCTGTACACACACACACACACACACACACACACACACACACACACACACACACACACACACACACATATATATATATATATGTATGTATGTATGTATGTATGTATATATGTATATGTATATATATTCTTTTTTTCAGCCTTTAGAAATCACTACATGATTCTCGTTTGGTTGAAAAGAACACAACTCCTGCTAGTTGTTGTCTTCAAATTTTTGCCACTTAACATGATCTAGATTCAACAAGTACCCCTTTGTAATCCATGTACTCTCTGTTGGTGCTAAGACTTCCCACTAGACTATATATCGATTGTATTGACCTTGTTGAGTAAGAAGGGTCTCCTTATTTAAGATATGATCAATATTCTCCTTTTTCTTTATTGGAATAACATGTTGCCAATCCACCCCTACCTCACTTTCATCACCCACATTGTCCCCATGAAAGATATATAAGTCAGAAACATTAAATATAGGGGAAATATCAAGATCGGGTGGTAAATCAACCTTGTAAGCATTGTCATTAATTTTCCTAAGAATCTTGCAAGGCACGATTTACTTATACTTCAATTTGTAGTAGGTTCCTCTAGGAAACCACTCTTTCTATAAATAATCCATCACCAAATCACCTTCATTGAATATCTGGTGTTGTCAGTGAGCATATTTTATAATTTTGTTCTACTCATTACTGACTCGCATCTTTTGTCTCACTTGTTGGTGCAATTGTTGAATGTGTTCTCTAAATGGTTCCCCATCATCATTGATTCTATCCCCAAGTGCTAGCTGCACCAAATCTAGTAAACCCATAGGATTTCTACCATAAACAACCTGAAATGGAGATTTACCTATAGATCTATTTACTGAACTATTGTAAGAAAATTTTGCTTGAGGTAAAGCCAAATCCCACTGATTGGGCTTCTCTCCGACAATGCTCCATAACAGGTTTACCAAACTCCGATTTACTACCTCAGTTTTCCCATTTTTTTGGGGGTGATAGGAACTACTGAACTGTAATTTAGTCCCCATTTTCTTCCATAAATTCTCCAAAAACGACCCAAAAACCAAGTATCTCTATCATAGGTAATAGTTTTTGGGACACCATGAAATCTAAGGATTTCTAAAGAAAAAAAATTATGCCACCTTTGATGCATCATTGGTTTTCTTACAAGCAATGAAATGAACCATTTTAGAGAACCTATCAACAACCACAAAAATAGAGTCTTTACCTCATTGTGTGTGTGGGAGCCCCAACATAAAGTACATGCTAATATTTGTACATGCATCTATGGGAGATGGTAATGGCATGTACAACCTTGTATTTTTTTATTGTTTTTTTTATCCATTTGACAAATCTTACATCCTGCTAAATACCTAGTTATATATTTTCTCATATTTGGCCAATAATACTTATCTCCGATTAAGGCTAACATCTTATCCTTCCCAAAATGTCCTCCCAAGCCGCTACGATGAAGTCCTATGATAATTTTTTTTTCTGTCATAGAACCAATTGGAATTCATAGTTGTTTTCCTTTGAAGAGGTAGGCATCTTGCATAAAATATTCACTCTGAATAAGATCCATGTTCCCAGCAACTGGATTCTTCAACTGTTCCACAATCTCCCAAAAATCGTTATCTGTCACATAGAGATCCTTCAATATTGCAAACCCATTTACTTTATTTTCCATGGTGGTCAAAATAATAGTGTGTTGACTCAAAGCACCTTCAACCTGATTTTTCTTTCATGATTTGTGCTTCAGAACAAAGGTGTATCCCTGTAAAAAGGAAACCCATTTTGCATGTCTACTATTCAATTTATTTTGGGTGTTTACATATTTTAAAGAAATGTGATCAGTAAATAACACAAAATATTTGGGGACTAAATAATGCCTCCAATGTCGCAATGCTTTCATAATTGCATTAAATTCTGCATCATATGTGGCGTAATTCTTTCTTACATCATTCAATTTTTCGTTAAAAAACACAATTGGTTTACCTACTTGGATAAGTAAAGTTCCAATGCCTACATGCGAGGCATCACAATTCACCTAAAACACTTTATCAAAATATGGTAAGGCTAATAAAGGTTCCTCAGTTAGTTTTTTCTTTAGAAACTTAAATCTTTCTTCAGCTTCATTGGTCCACTTGAATGTGGTGCCTTTGGTGCAATCTGTTATGGGTGCTGCAATCTCGATAAATTTCAAATAATTTTTTTGTTAAAGGTGGCTAGCCCATGAAAAATTCTTACCTCTGTTATGCTCTTAGGAATAGTCCTCTCCAAAATTGCTCTGACCTTCTCTGAATCCATCTTGACTCATTCTGTTGAGATTACAAAACCCAAAATTAACAAACTTTCTTGCAGGAACCTACATTTCTTCTGGTTCGCATAAAGATGACGTTTTCTCAACGTATCCAATATAATCTTTAAATGTTGCAAGTGATCTTCTTTGGTTTTACTAAAACTAGAATGTCATCAAAATAAACGACAACAAACTTATCAATGTAAGGTCGAAGCACAATATGAATCAACCACATGAAGATACTAGGTGCATTGGACAACCCAAATGGCATCACAATCAATTCTTATAGTCCATCCTTGGTCTTGAATGAAATTTTCCATTCATCTCCTTCGCGAATTCGGATTTGGTGGTATCCACCTCACAAATCAAATTTACTGAAATATTTAGCTCAGGATAGTACATCCATCATGTCGTTGAAGTACAGTATAGAAAGCTGGTATTTGATAGTAATTTTATTGATTGCTTTGCAATCTGTGCACATCCTTCATGTATTATCTTTTTTTAGAGTCAACAATTCTGGTACAACATAGGGACTCATGCATATTCTTACCACACCTTTCTTTATAAGATCTATTACTTTCTTGTTGAGTTATGCATGTTGTGTAGGACTCATTCTATAAGCTGCTTGATTAGGTAAGGATGATTTCGGGATAAGATAAATGTGTTGTTGAATATCCCTATTTGGTGGAAGGCCATTAGGAAGTTCATTAGGGATAACATCAACATATTCTTCTAGTAACGTGGAAACATCAGTAGCTATCGGTATGCATTCCTTGGCTCCTTTTTTCATTATTAATGCATAACAGAATACTATTTCCTTCATTCTTTAACAACCTCTTTTTTTGACAACATATTCTCAGTTTTACCTTCATCTTTAAGGGGAAATAAGACAACTTTTTTTCCATCCTTCCAAAAGGTGTAGGTATTCTTTCCTCCATCATTTATGACTTTTGTGTCAAATTTCCAAGGCCTCCCCAATAACATATGACATAAATCCATCAGAATGACATCACTCCATACTTCATCTTTATAAGTCTTACTGATGGATAACTTAATCAAACATATTTTATTAATGGTGAATTCATTCCCTTTTTTAAACCATGCAATTCGGTAAGAATGGGATGTGTTTCACAACATAATTTCGACTTATTTACCATCTCTGTAGAAACCATATTCTCACACCTACCACTATCAACAATAACTTGGCACAACTTTCCCCCAGAAGTGCACCTAGTTCAAAAAATATTTGTCTGAAACCGCGAATATTCATTATTGCTACTCTGTCTTTTCTCTTTCTCAGAAATCACCATTGACCATCGTATCATGAGATTCCCCCCCGTATTAGGTGGTACTTCAGATTCAAATCCTTCTTCTTCATTCTCAGCTTGGACCAAGTATAAATTGGGTTGTTTTCCTTGCTTCGGATCTTACATGTTCTAAATTGAGCATTCAAATTCTCGATGACCCTCTACAACACACATAAAACAAATAAGGGTTTCCTCTTCCACCATGAAATCCAATAAACCTACGATATTCACCAGGATGTTACGCTCAGACAACCTATCTCTCTAGCTATGCTAGAACGCATCACTCCTTCTTTCGAGGGGTCTCGATATAGATCACACCAAGTCTTTCTCTGAAGTACTCGAACTTCACTCTCACTAGAGGATTGGTCAACACATCGGCTATATGCTCCTCCATTTCCACGTACTGTAGCTTCACTACTCCTCTCTACACCATATCCCTGATATAGTGGAACTTGATCTTGATGTGCTTTGACTTGTCATGGAACATAGGTTTTTTCGACAGCTTCACGCAACTCTAATTATCGCAGAAGATACAAGTCACATACAACTAGAGATAAAACAAGTAAGACAGTAACTTTCGAAGCCACACTGCCTCACAACTAGTCGAGCAAGAGGAACATACTCTACCCCACTTGTACTCAGCACCACACATGATTAATTTCTGCTGAACCAGAGAGAAAAATGAATTTGTTGAGCATCAAGAGGGGTTTACAAGTGGGTGATGGCATGTGGCACCTTTGGGAGGTCACTAATGACACCATTATGAAACATGACCCATGACCTTTTCCACCTTAAATTCTTTTCCCTCCACTTTGTGATGTACTGATATCTAAAGGATGAATATATATGTGTGTGTGTGTGTGTGTAAAAGATAATTGTTATACCCAAATCTTGTTGTTATAGCGGATTTCACCACTCTAGGTGAATCACACTTTGTATGGACTTCCCCTATCCTGCTGCAGACTCTTTAGACCCCATGGACCATCTTTTGTCCTTTGATGTTTCCTTGATCATCCCTAAAACCATATGAAAAATGATATACGCGGCTTTTAACCCGATAACCCTATACATACACGGGTTTCACCAGCATATATCGGGATGTGTGCATAATCCAAATCCTTTTGGAGTTTTCCTTGACATGGATCCGACTCATTTGACTCTTGGGCTTCCATATGCCTTGAGATCGCTCGGATTCAACCTTTCATTATCCCTTTGAAAGCTATATAAGGAACCCCTTGGTACATTAAAGGCAAGAAGAGAGAATTGAGAGAAAAGAAAGTATAGTCCATTGTTGTCAGAACTTATACTTGAGTCTGCATCCCTTTGTCCCTTGGAGCACTTTTGTGTTCTTCCCAAGCTTTCCTTTTGCTTGTGAGCTTGCTATCGAGAAATGGAGGATTGAAGTGGTGGAGGCCCAAGTGGGGGATTCAGTTTCTCCGGTTCGCAGATGTGCCGTCAGAGGTTGTATCTATCTTGTAATCTCTGATTTATATTAATAGAAATGTCTTTTCCTATCCAATGATGTGTATTTGATTGAATATTTTATCCATGGGAATATGTCAAATGCTTTTACATTATTGATTATATATGCTAGAATAGATCTAACACCATGATATATAGTATGCTTGTATTGTTTACTTGTTGTTGAGAAAGTAATCTATCAATTCAAGCTGGAGTTGGAAAGCTCAACGGGGATCTACTTCAACCGTCCGAAATAAGGTACAAGGTCTGATCCTTTAGTGTTAGATGGTTTATTTCTATTGCATATTGGGAAATATTGATTTCTGGAGTCAAGCTGTCTGTTGTGGTACCCCAAGCCATAGGAATTTATCTTCGTAACAGAATTGGCGACTCCGCTGGGGACTTCCTAGTCATTTTGCCTTTGGGGGTTTTTATCGATACAATGGGCTTGATATTATTGACTTGCTTTTTGTTTCTCCTTGTTTCTGGGTTTCATTTTATAGTATGTTCATCCATTGACACTCCCCTTTATTTGTTTGACCCTTGGCCTGCTTTTTACCACTGCCTTCTCTATATACGCAGGTTTTTGGCCAAACGTCACGTACATATGCCTATATACGCAGGTTTTTGGCCAAAAGTCATGTACATATGCCTATATACGTAGGTTCTTGGTCAAAAGTCGCGTACATATACCTATACATGCAGGTTTTTGGCCAAAAGTCGCGTATATACACAGTTGTTTTTTAAACAGTCACGTGCATCCTCCCTTTGGTGAGTTTAATGTTATGGGAAGTTGTTGGGTGGGTTGTGAGTGTGGTTGGGTCTTCCTTGGGTTTGATGTTGTCTATTGGATGCTTCTCTTGTGACAAGAGACCGCTTTTTTATTGATTTTTCTTTGAAAGTAGTTTTAGTCATTTTTCCTTTTTGTTTTGCCATTAGTGCATTACTCTTTTTTGTCTTGGTGTCTTGCTGGGCTTGTCTTTTATACTTGCTGTAGAGACTGAGAGTTTTAGATGACTTTTATTGCATTTTTCATTCTTTTATATTGAAAAATACAAGGTAGTTGCATTTTTTGCATATGGATTTGAGGAGGTACTTGCATTGGATTGCTTCGATGAGAGTTTTATTTAGGATTTCATATAGGAGGGATTGCATTGGCATTCAGAAAGGAATATATATTTATGCATCTCATGTAGTGGCATACCCCATTTTTCATTTGACAAAGATTGCACTTAGCATTGTTTTTTATGGTGTGCATATTTACTTCACTGCTGAGTCATAACTTCATTAGTTGCACGATCATTTCCCTTTGAGTAATTATAGCCAATTAAAATCAACGCATATTAAAATGAACTAAACTCTTTTCTTTTCTAGGGTGCACCAACAAGCTTAGGTTTTAGGATCTTGGAATAGTTCATTGTAAGTCAATTCTCCAAGATCACTAAACAACAACATGTATGTGTCTTTCCAGGTGAGTGTGTGAAATCCTTTGTATAACCAGTGTTTCTCAGGATCCTCCTCTCAAAAGGGAGTTAAGCATGAGGCAGTGTGAGCGGTTATTGATTGGGATGACCCCTAGTCATAACTGAGTAGCACCGAAGATATTTCCAGGATTGTATTCGTATCTGGGGGCTCTTTCGAGAGTTTTGGGCTTTGCTACCCTGCCCATACGGTCAATCTCGCCTGCGAGTATTCGCCTGAGCATTGATTATATTGAGGTTACCTTAGTGGCCTTACCTAGGATATCGAGGGGGTACTTGTAGAGGTTATTCTGCGGGTGTCCCGGCCAGGTAGAGGTCGGACAGCACAGTCGCTTTATGCGTTGAAGCTGAGGGCCACTATAATTGGTTATGTACCTCCGCTTGTAGTGTATGGGAGTTTCGAGCCTCTCCTAGCCGAGATATACCTCCTGCATTCGAGAGCTCGTATATCCTCCCCTTGGTTTGCTTATATTTTGGCTGTAGATTTTCTTAGGAGTGTGCTCTTTGTGCGCTAGTTGGCCTTTGGGATCGTGGTTACTTGAGTATATTTATGCTCTCTTGAGTTTGGGTCCTTTTATTTTCGGCATGCCTGGTATTCTATCACCTATCCTTGGTCCTAGTATGGTCCCTGTTGTTAGACTTGGGGGCATCACAACCCCTTACCGTGCTCATAGATTTGGGAATGGTCATATTCCATCCTCTACTCCATTTGTGGAGGATTTTTATTCCCTTCGCTCGGTATTTGCACTAGTGGTCACCCTCATGGGGGTGGTGTTGGATGTGTGAACGTTGGGTCCACGCCTTACTTTTCATTTTATGTCCCATTGTTCACCGCATTGTTTCCTTTCGGTGCAGTTGTCATTATCATTCCTCCCTATTTCCTATAGTTTGGATTCTTTATTGACTATTTTGGGTTGTTTTAGACTAATATGGTTGTCATGTAGGGTCCAGTTTTTGTACACTCTCTCTAAGGTTTTGACCCGTTCGTGCCTATCACAGGTATTATGTCTGAACTGGCATACAGTTTAGGATGTCACATCCGCTTGCACTTATGCATTGCCTTATGACCGTTCCATCTTAACCTTAGGTATGAACCCATTCCATGGTATCACGGAGCCTTCATGCTGCTGTTAGAAGTGGTACTATGTGAATGGTAGATCTTTGCTATACATGGGTGTCCTAGTTAGCTCCCCTTTGCATTTGATACCCATGTTGTGAGTCCTCTCTTAGGTCTGGGAGTCCGTTGTATAGTACCTCCATGAAATTTCACAAGAGCCTCATACTCCTCTTGATCTTATGCTGGCCTATTTCCCTCAGGACTCCCTTATGTCAACTTGTGAATGCATTATCATGAGCTTTGTCTACCTTATTGAGCTTTATGCCAGCTCCCCTGACATTGCGTTTCAGCCATATAGCCCGAGCTTGTCTCATGTCTAGCCATGCAGAGCCATTTTTTATATCCTTCATAGCTTGATTTCCCTTTTTACCGGGAGGGGGATTTCCCTCGAGTGTCGATATCCTACACATGTATCCTTGCATTAAGCATAGGTATGTTCCACTGCTTGGAACTAGTTTGTTTTCCCTTATGACATTCATCTCCTCCTAGTTTGTAACTATAAATCTAGTTTATTCTTTTTTCAAGCTTTTCAAATAACTGAAAAAGTCCAAAAAAATAAAAAAACCAAAAATCCGGACAAGGAAAGATGTTATCTTTGGAAACTGTCGAGTCGTGTCACCTTCGAACAGAGCACTGTATATCACATCCATTGGTTAGGTTATAGTTTGACTTTAGGAGCTGTACTCATTTATCTGAGTTTATCTCCACCGATTGGTTAAGCTTCCAGTCCCTATGGAGCCTCTGTTGATGCCTCCTGTGTCATAGAGATGTCCCAGTTTGTATATCGAGTCTATGTTGCCTTCATTCAGTCACCATACGCCGTTATGCTCTTGTTCGAAGGAAGTTGAAACCTGTGTCGACCATTCCTCAGTTATCTTGACTTTGCATGTCGGCCATTCCCGGTACAGTTACTGGTTCGTGCACCTTATGATCGAGTCCTTCCACATCATACAGATTTGTTGAGTACCTCGTGTTGGATGATGGGGGATGCCCTAATGCCCTCCTTCCAGCAGATTTCATCCCATCAACTTCAGATCATTTATTCTGGGATTGGAATCTAGAGTCCTTTTGAGTACCTTGAGACTTGCAGTCATCAGTGGCAGGTTCTCTTGCCATCGACAATTTCTTGGGAATACATCAATGTCCCCTGATCAATGGATCCTCTCAAGTGTTCGACCTCAACACATTTATTCACACTTGTTAGTTTGCACTCTAGTACCTTGATTCCCATTTTCATTATTGGTGGGTGATCTCGTGTCTGTTAACGGTATACATTAATGACCGGTAATCAAATGACGGACTACTATGTTCGACCTCGACACCTCTATTCGCATAGTAGGACATGTAATTGTAGCGGTTTGTGTAGAAGACTTTCCAGATTGGTGGCATCCCTTATATGCTACCTCCTTGATCGTGCCAGTATTCATGATATTTCAGCTCTCATGACTTGATTCCAGTGTATGTCAGACATTTCCAGCCACTATGGAGATCTTGATCTATTATATATCTTCAGCCATTTTGGAGATCATGGTCCTTTTGTATATCTTCATCATGGAGATTCTAGTCTACGTATATTGTACGTGGCGATGACCACATATGTGATATCATGTATTATGCCTATTCATGGCCATTGTACTCTTATGTATCCGGGACTGCTATATGCATTTGCAGTTGTATGTAGAGTTGTATTATTGTACTATGCTGATTGGGTGGTTGGTCTTCCATTTGGGATCCTTCATCACTCCACTTCTGGGATGGACTTATAATGTATTTTGGCCATCATATGACCCCTCTGACCTCACACATTAGGGGGCATCTGTTATAGCGGATTTCACCACTCTAGATGAATCACACTTTGTATGGCCTTCCCCTATCCTGCTACAGACTCTTTAAACCCCATGGACCATCTTTTGTCCTTTGGTGTTTCCTTGATCATCCCTAAAACCATATGAAAAATGATATACGCGGCTTTTAACCCGATAACCGCATACATACACGGGTTTCACCCATATAACCGCGTACATCGATATGTGTGCATAATCCAAATCCTTTTGTAGTTTTCCTTGATATGGATCCGACTCATTTGACTCCTGGCCTTCCATATTCCTTGAGATCGCTCGGATTCGACCTTTCATTATCCCTTTGAAAGCTATATAAGGAACCCCTTGGTACATTGAAGGCAAGAAGAGAGAATTGAGAGCAAAGAAACTATAGTCCATTGTTGCCGGAACTTATACTTGATTCTGCATCCCTTTGTCCCTTGGAGCACTTTTGTGTTCTTCCCAAGCTTTCCTTTTGCTTGTGAGCTTGCTATCGAGAGATGGAGGATTGAAGTGGTGGAGGCCCAAGTGGGGGATTCAGTTTCTCTGGTTCGTAGACATGTCGTAAGAGGTTGTATCTATCTTGTAATATCTGATTTATATTAATAGAAATATCTTTTCCTATCCAATGATGTGTATTTGATTGAATATTTTATCCATGGGAATATGTCAAATGCTTTTACATTATTGATTATATATTCTAGAATAGATCTAACACCATGATATATAGTATGCTTGTATTGTTTACTTGTTGTTGAGAAAGTAATCTATCAATTCACGCTGGAGTTGGAAAGCTCAACTGGGATCTACTTCAACCATCTAGAATAAGGTATGAGGTCTGATGCTTTAGTGTTAGATGTTTTATTTCTATTGCATATTGGGAAAGATTGATTTCTGGAGTCAAGCTGTCTGTTGTGGTACCCCAAACCATAGGAATTTCTCTCCATAACACCTGTCACCAAGATGTGATGAGATCCTTAAACCCTATTTTTTCCTTAAATCCCAAACTTGGAGTGGAAACTTGCTCTGGATATCACCTAGCACCACGCTTACCCTTTGGCTGATGAGCGATACCTTGTTCAACACTGCCCATTTCCTGTTATAGAGAAGTGGTGCCACCGTGGAAGTGCTTTTTCTTTGAAGCGGTTCTCACCTAAACTGCTCTGTCATAAGGGAACAAAATCGGTACCCTTGGTTACCTCATTCACATCATTCCATAACTTTGTTCCGAGTTTTGTGTCGTCGATGTGGGATTCATCATGGCCTGCCTTCGATGATACTATTCCTATCGACATCAACTCATCATCCAGGAAATAGTCTTAGAAACAAATTTAGTACCTTGAGATCTGTATGCCTCAATAATAGATTCTCTAGCTCTCGACATAGGTTCATATCATCAACCTTTAATCGATAGAATCGACTGGGTGTTCAACATCAAGACATCTATTCACACTCATTAGATTGTACTAGGGTACCTTGGGAATCATTAACATCAATGGTGATCTCCCTTGCACTTGTTAATGGTTCACATAATTGGCTGGTAATCAAGTGGTTTCTACCATGTTCGACTTCAGAACATTGTAATCACATGGATAGAATCATACTTTGTGGAAAATGAGACGAAGACCCTATGTACTTGTTTAGCACTCATTGCTTTCCCCAGGTTGTGATGGAGTTTTGTATATCTAGCATGGATCCACATTTGTATGGTCATGGCTATGCTCAAATTTGCATCTGTATGACATAGATATACGTTATATGTCTGGTATCTATGTCCAGGTTTGAGTCATCTATCACATGGATCTACATTGTATTCTAGTAGCCATGGTTGTTTATTCCTCTCATGGATCTACCTTGTATTGGTCTGCAGCCATGATTTGGTTACATTTGTCTATGAGTCAAAAGTACTGATATACTACATATGCCTACTCGACAACATTCTCCGATCGAGCTGACATTCTCACCTCAAAGTGGCAACTTGTTCTCTCAAAGCTCTCACTTATCGTATCCCTCTAAGCCTCATGCTTTGGGGGGGATTCTGTTATACCCAAATCCTGTCACCAACATGTGATGAGATCCTTAACCCCTATGTTTTGCCTAAATCCAAAAATTGGAGTGGAAACTTACTTTGGATATCAATTCTACTTGAAAAAACCTAGCACTGCGCTTACCCTTTGGCTGATGAGCGGTGCCTTGTTCAGCACTACCTGTGTCCTATTATAGAGAAGCAGTGCCATCACAGAAGTTCTTTGTCTTAGAAGCGGTTCTCACCTAAAATGCTCTGTCATAAGGAAACAAAAGTGGTACCCTTGGTAAAATGGGAAAAAGAGAAGTTTCTCAAGGCTTCTAGAACTTGAGCCTTGTGTCCTCCCTTACCCCTATCAATATGGGTTAGTTTGAGCTCGAGATCCCTCTTGGTAGGATCTTAGAGACACCTCACCCACAATTCTCTCAACTATCCCTATCCATGCTTACCCTTTGGATGATGAGCGATACCTTGTTCAGCACCACTCGTTTCCTATTATAGAGAAGCAGTGCCACTGTGGAAGTGCTTTGTATTTGAAGCGGTTCTCACCTAAACCGCTCTGTCATAAGGGAACAAAATTGGTACCCTTGGTAAAATGGGAAAAAGAGAAGTTTCTCGAGGCTTCTAGAACTTAAGCCTCGTGTCCTCCCTTATCCCTATCAATATGGGTTAGTTTGAGCTTGAGATCCCTCTTGGTAGGATCTTAGAGACACCTCACCCACAATTCTCTCAACTATCCCTATCCATTGAGCCTTATAAATACAAGCTCATATCCATATTTGAGGGGGAGAACTGAATGGTATTGTTATGTTGTTGAATTGACTACCTAGTCCAATCCATTGGAGAGCACAAGAGAGTAAGTTGGAGCTTTTGGGGATGAGTTGTTTTTCTTGTGGAGGAGTTTGTCAACACTAAGGCAATGGTTGTAAGCTTCTTCATTCATTCTTAATGCAAATCTGATTTCTGTCCCACATATCTGCTGTTTTGATTTCACATGTATATGTTACTAGATTGCTTAGTCACTAGTATGGATGTGTAGATGATTTTTTGGTAGCTTTGATGTTCTTGTTTGTTTGACATGTTTGTAGGTACACAGGTTCATGATCAAAGCAGTATTCCAGGTATTTACAACATTCAGGGAAGGTCTTCATCCTTTGTCGTTCACTCATTTGTTCTGGATTTGAACCATTCAGACCAGAGCAACAACTTCCATCCATAGAACGTGCAATATTCCTAATGACAAATATGGCGACTCCACTGGCGAACAAAGCAAATTTCAGTTGATCTGATCTTCCTCGGTCCTTGAACACTTGTCTGAAACCAGGCTCCAGTTTCTAACTTTATTCAGTCAGATCTTCCATCTAACTTAGTGAATTTTGGTTTGAAACTTTCAGATCTGAACTATTTTAACGTTATATGTGTTACGGAGAGAAATTCCTATGGCTTGGGGTGCC
>LPNX010160259.1:299383-364060 GCA_001517045.1 Pseudotsuga menziesii | reverse complement strand
AGATATAAAGTGGTCCAAAGGGGCTAATGAGTCTGCAACGGGACAAGGGAAGGCCATACAATGTGTGATTCACCTAGTGTGGTGAAATCCGCTATAACAATATGATCTTTTTTACTATCAATTCGTCATTCTTTACCTTTATTTGATCAAAGTTTAACTTGAATTCTCATTCTCCTTGTGTTTTGGATACATTCAGGGAACCGCACATGTGTTGTTGGCAACAAGCGGTGCCACTGCTTGAACTCTGTTAGCCATAAGAAGTGCCACCGCATGAACCTCATTAGCCAGAAGCGGTGCTCGTCAAGATCCACTCTATCCAAGACCCCTCCACTGCAGTGCCAGGTAGGCCTTGTTCCAGAACGTGTTTTTTGTGATTTTTTTTGCAAAAATTTGTATTTTGTTTGTTTTCAGCCCTACACTCTCAGGCTTGTTTGTTTGAATCTGAATCCTCATGGTTGAAAATTTTGTGGTAAAATTGGTTGGATTGAAAGAATTCAAAAGCTAGATTAGGCTTGTTGATTGTTTGCGTGCTTTCATGCTTGTTGGTTGTGATTTTGAAAGGAAGTTTTGAAAGCTCAGGTTTCAAATTAGATCTCTTTTCTTTTCATTTATAAAGACTGAAAGAAAAACCACTTGCTTATCATCTTAATTTCATTTTTTCCATAGAAGGTTTCTTTATTCTTTTAAATTTTTATTTATTTATTGAGATTAGGTCATTATTATTACTGAGCATAGGGCACTGAATCTCTGATTAACCTCACAAACTTTTAGGTTTGGTTTGTTCTTTTATATCTCTTGCATTAGTACTATCTCATCAAAAGAAAAAATAGTGTAGTTTTAAGCTAGATCTGTCTATGTTTAAAAGAAAAATCGAAAAGATAGAGTGCATGTGCATGTAGAGCGCTTGTTGTTTTCTTTTAGGAAAAGGGACTCTTACCCATCTGATTTCTTTCAAAAAGAAAAATGAGTTTGGAATGTGTTGCTTGTCTTTGGATTTGATTTGTTCAAAGTAGTTGTTTGGGAATTTTTTGTTTTCAAAACAAAAAGAAAATACTCTATTTCCCTCCTGTAAGTAGGCATACCACGAACGGTAAAGTGAAATATTTGCATCTACATATCTACATGGTTTTACATTTATGTCAAAATTCCATGCATTCACCTAACCATCCACATTAAAATTAACGGTATTTATAGGCTTAAACTTTACATATAAATTTGAGTGATAGGCTAGAGACGTGTTCGGGCGTCATTAAGCGTAGGAGCTATCATTACTCGTCTGCATTACATCCCGGGACTCGCACGGTTCTTCCACGTACCGTCGGTATATTGAACGGCCTTTCACGTACCCTTGAGGTATATAGAAAGGTACTTCACGTACTCGATTGTATATAGGAATGCCTCTTGTGAACGGTTATGCATTAGACAACACTACTACAGATTTGAGTTCCCACATACCTCGCGTATATCGAAAGACCCCACTAGGATACCTTATCTATCTGAGAAAATCCCTTTGGCCATCTTGCTTGGAGCCATACACCGAAAACAACATTTGGGGAGATTACTACGCACATACCATTGAGGTATATCGCAAGTGGCACCTTCTTGACAATCCTGGTGAGAGACCTGACTATCTAAACTCCTCTTGTCATTTAAGTTTACTTGTTTGGCCTATAGCTTGAGTAGGGAAATTTTTGGTGTGTTTTCTAGTTTTGAGACCCTAGGTTAGATAAGAATTGTACAAACTGGCTGAATTAAGATATTCCAGAAGAGAATAGGACTTGCCACCTAATTTTATTCTTGTTTCAGGATAAAATCCTATGGAAGCTATCGACCAAGGAGCTACTACCAACTCCCAAGTGGGAGAAAATGTGGTTGCATAAAGTGGAGATCCATATCCTTCACAAGGTCCTCCCTTGGTCCAACAACCTTTTAGGGGAAATATCTCTTTCAATTCTCCCACGGAAGGTCATGTTGATGATACTACCTATCTAGATTATGGTCCCAATGCTCCGTTTTGGGATAAATCTATGGGACAGGCCATTGCTTCGTTTGGCACCTATCCAACCTCTTCTAAAGATATTTCACCAAATGAATAAGAACATAGACAATACCAGGCAGCTATTCTCCTTGCAAGAGAACTAGACAAGAAAATAGATAGCATATTGGGTACACCACCACCTCATTCAACAGTTTTTCCTCGTAATATGGACCCTTGGCCTGTGGGATATCGCTCACTTGCTGATTCTATGAAACCCATTGAACCTATTCTAGATCAAAATGTGACTCCACATAATCCAGGTTAAACTACCAACCCCACCACCTCCCATATTATGTCTGTTCCAAATCCTCCCGGGTCTTTCGCACCTGGGGAATAACATTCAATTCCTGTTTCATCAATACCTTCTAGTGCCAGGGGGAAACCCTCGGCATGACCTACATTACTTGTCACTGGAATTGTAGCTAGTCACGGAAAGACCTCTAGTATAGAGAAATCTATAGTCTATGTCCCTCCTACCCATATGAATGCGGTTAACCCCCCATCCAGTTCAGGTCAGCCCTTGGGGGCACAACCTGTAACCAATCAAACCCCTTGGGGCTATGGTTACACAACAAATCAAGTACCTGTAGGAAATATTAATTACCAACATAACCCTATAGGAATTACTTATGCTGGAATTCCATATCCTAGTAATACTTTCACGCCATGGGGCCAACCTAACTGGTCCTACATGCCAGCTATGGGAGGAATACCTATAAATACTATGGGGGGTGCCTGAGGACCACCTTATGGAGGTCCTCCCCCTAAGGGCCTAATAGTCCTGGAGGGCCTGGAGACTTTCCTCCTTATGGTCCTGGTGGTCCTGGGGTGCCTGGTGGCTTCCCTCCTAATGGTCCCGGAGGGTCTGGTCGCCCTCCTCCTAGTGGTTCCGAAGGCTCCAGAGGTTTACCTCCCAGGGGTCTCGAAGGGTCAAATGGTCCTCCTCCTAGTGGTTCAGGTGGTCCTCATGGTCCCAATGGTCCTGGTGGTCCTCCTCCTGGAGGCTCTGGTGGTCCTAATGGTCCTGATCCAAGAAATCAACCCCCCGTGGGTGGATCTTCCAGCGGTTCTTCGTCACAACAACTTGTCTATCAGTCTACTTACAATCCTACTAGTACTTATATGTGATATCAATACTACCAGTATGTGCAACCTATTCGCCAATTACCTTTCCTAGCAAATTTGGACTTTCCTGATTTGTCCAAGTTGATTAATGCTCCCATTTGACATAACCCCTCGTGGCCTCCCATTCTGGTAAAGTTACCATCGGACATTCAAAATTTCAATGGGAAGTAGGGAGATGATCCAAAAAACCATGTCATGACATTCCTTTTGTGGTGTTCTTCGAACTCCCTTATGGATGATTCAGTTCATTTAAGACTCTTCCAACGAACTTTGATCAGTACCGCCGCGAAATGGTACATTGAACTTCTGCAACATTCGTTTGTGTATTTTGGTTCTTTGGAAACTGTCTTTCTTACAAACTTTCAGCTTCCTATCCATTATGAAATAGGTACATATATCTTAACTTCTCTGTGACAGAACACCTCCACCCACATATCCGATCATATCCATGAGTGGAGAAGCCAAAGAAGACTTATTAAGGATCCTATCCTGGATCAATTGTTAGCTGATTGGTTTACTAAATCTTTGTTGCCTCCAATCATCTGATATGTGGCTATGGGTGGTGTTGTTACTGAAGAGAAATCCATTATTCAAGCCCAATATCTAGACTTGGTATATTCCCAATCCTAAACATTGTATGACTTGATCCCTCAAGCTCCTCGCTCAAGCATCGATCCTGCTAAGCCACTAGCAGAAACCCCTATTGATGGGATTGTTGGTTCAATATAGTCCCCATCGATAGCAAAACCTACCAAGAAACCCCAAACTTCCACCCCTACTCCTTCAACTCCCAAGTTTTTCATTGAGATCAATTCCATTCAAAGTACTCAAACACTCGGCAACAATAAAAAGAAAGGTAAAGCTAAAAATAAAAAACCTGGAAATCAACAAGAGAATCCAAAACCAACTATAAACGAGAACGATAAAGGGAAAAGAAAAGTGAAATATCCATGTTTGATATGCGGAGGTGACCATTTCACAAAAGAGTGTACTCGTCGTGAAGAAATCACTCAATTTCTAAAAACCAATCTCGCGCCCTTAGTTCTCACGGATCCTTTTGCCTCTCAACAACAGCTGATAGACCACATGTCTAATCAAGGAAATTCTAGTTCTTCAAAGGAAATTTGCATGATGTCCTCAGACACTATTAGCTTGAAAACTCAAAGTTAGAGTTATGACAAACCCCAAGACAAGAAAGAAGACAATTCTTCTTCAGGAAAAGCTCACTCTACTAGTTCTCCCGAGTCCTCGTCTACTATTCCCCTAACCATCGAGAAACCTAATCTCGACATGATTTTGCATCCACCCAAGAGTACTCTTAGGAAGGCTGTTTTTAATCCTAATGCTTGAGCTGCCCAATTTTATAATGTAGTTGAAGATCTTGTTTAGGCACCATGTGCAATGTCTACCTTAGAAGTACTCCAAAGTTGTCCTACACAATGCAAAAACTTGTTAACTACATTAGGAGCTTTCGACTTGGACAATAATAATTTGATTCATTTCAATGTCAAGAACTATAAGTCTAGACTACCTCAAAAACACGCTTTCCAAATCATAATGAAAGTAGTCGAAAAAAAAGGTCTTTAGAACTGTCTTAGACGAAGGAGCTTCAACTTCAGTTTTGTCCCTGTCTTGTTGGAAAGCTATTGGTTCTCCCGAGCTTGTAACATCACCAATGACACTAAAATACTTTGATGGACGAGGTTTCCAGCCCCATGGTCTACCCTTTCAGTCGAGCTTGGGGGAAAATCTGTTTCTATTCAAGTGGAAGTAGTAGACGCCCCGTTAGACTACAACCTCCTTTTAGGAAAAAATTGGTTTTACGCCATGACTGCTGTCACTTCAACGGTATTTCAAACTATTAGATTTCTACATCTAGGGAGGATTGTCAACATTGAACAACTCAATTTCTGTACGTTGGATGTTACTACCTATACGGCTAATAACATCCCTATGTTAGGCCAGTCCCCTCCTCCGTACTAGTCGATTGGGGTAGGCATGCTGAAGGATTTGTCCCTTATGGGGATTTTTTCGTCAACTCCTCCTAATGTAGACACGGTGACAGTAAATATGATTTCATTGTTTGATTATGATCCAAAGGGAAAACAAATTGTTGAGTCCACCTCGTTGAGTCCGCATGAAGAAATATACAACGTTATCCAAACCCTTTTCGATGACCACACTAATGACCTTCATCTAGTGGCTTCGGACCCTTACCACCTGCCCTACTGGTTTGAACCCTCTCTTCCTATTTTGGAATACCTCTCCCATACTTTTCCTTTTGATGAGTCCATTATGGAGATCATGAGTACAAATGATCCTTAATGGGAGGATCATCATCATAGATCCTTGTTCCTCCCCAACACTAGTTCGGTAGACCATGATTTTGCATCCCTTTTTTCCACTGATATTGTCAACACACCTCAAACTCCTATATTGTTGTAGAACACAAATTCTGAAGGAAACCTATGCAGCATTACTCAAACAAATCCCATTGACATATCATCTAAGCCTGGCACCCTTGAGCATGTCATTTTGGGAAGAACTGCTCAGTAGAAGAATCTAAAGCATACTGAGCACCTTTCAAAGAATTCTAAGATTTTTTTTCCTGGTCTTATGAAGAAATGCCAAGGATAGACCCATCCATTATGGTTCACGAAATAAAAACCTATCCCACTGCAAAACTTGTCAGGGAAAAACTGAGACAAGTTCATCCACGAAAACCGCAACTATCAAAGCTGAAATAGAAGGATTCAAGCGAATTTTATAATATTTGCATCATTAAAAAATTAACCGTAAATGATCTGGATGTTGGATCCTCTTGCGAGAATGTGTAGGTAAATCATCAAGGTAGGGTTCGACAATGGCTTTTATATCGTGAAAAGCAAAGTTCATGGATTTTTGAAAGGTAGCCCCAGCATTTTTCTATACGCGAATGTACCCCAAGGACAAATGAAAGCAGTTTTATAGTGGTCTTCCAGTTTGATTTGGATTTGATTGTAGCCGAAGAAACCATCCATAAACGAGAAAACCTCACTCCCCGCACATGCATCTATGATCTGATCAATAAATAGTGTGGGGTAGTTGTCCTTAGGACAGGCTTTATTTAGATCTCTAAAGTCCGTACAAACGCAAATAGTCCCTTACTTTTTATCAACAGGAACAGGGTTGGACACCCATTCAGTCAAAGCTATGGGATATATAAAACCAGCTTTCAACAGCTTTTCAACTTCTTCCTTCACAACCGTCGCTTTACACGGGTTCAGGGGTCTTAATTTCTGTCGAACCGACTTAGCATCAGGATAGGTTCAGATTTCATGTTGGACAATAGATGGATCAATGCCTGGCATCTCCTCATATGACCAGGCAAAGATATCGCAGAATTCCTTGAAAAGGGCAGTGTAGATGGCAATCTCCTCGGGAGAGCAGTTTGCACCTATATAGATGTTTTCCACGACATCTGGGTTTACAGAGATATTGATGGGTATAGTTGCGGAAATGTTTTCCATATTCCCCTCAGCAAACACCCCTTCCCTAGGCAAAGGGTTGATAGGTACCTCAATATCATCTGACAGTCTCACTTTAAACTCTTGGTTTTCTATCTTTCTTAGATCTGGAAGAAAATAGGATCGATGATGAAGATCCTCACAAATATTATCACGTCCACTCATGGCTTCCAGAATAGCTTCATCGGAAGGTAAAACTGTATCTAAGCAATCTATGGAATGTAAAGAGTTTTCTGCCCATGCGGGCAAATAGACTTCTTCCAGATCATCTGAGATTGATAGAGAATCTGGAATGGGATCAACAGTAGCTTCAGTGATGGCTTGATAAGCTACCTCCACTGCTGATAAGGGCACTTCTGGGTCATGGGGATTTGAGAGGACCCAAGGATCAGTCCTATCGACAACCGTAGCGATGGACTTCCCCACAGTAGTAGAAGCAATGTAGTTCACTGAGGCTGGAAGATCGAATGTGCCCATTAATGATGCGTACATTCCAGCTCCCAAGCTCTGTGCAGCAGGTTTGGCCTGATCAACCAATGGCACAGTGGATTCCTTAGACTCTAAACGACCTTTTCGGGTAAAATCAAGTTGGTCAACAGTAACCAACTTTCCCTCATGTGGAAAAACCATGACACAAAGAACAGTCAATGCAACAGCAGACATTGCATAAGTCCAATTCCTTCCCAAAAGCAAATTGTAGTCCAAAGGAGCATCAATCACTTCAACTTCAACAGACACTCTTTGCCTGCTAACTTAATCTCAAAAGCTAGCAGGATACCATGAGGACGAAAGGATCTTCCATCGAAAGCAGTAAGTAAAGTGTTTGATGGGACCAGCTCTGGGTATCCAAGAGCTTTCCAACAGGCCAGAGATATAACACATGTAGAGGCTCCCTCATCAACAACTGCCCTTCCAATGGTCTTACCACCATGGACGACATCTATTGATAGGGCTACATGGTAAGGCAAGCGAAATTTGACATCAGATAGATTAAATTTCTCCATGAGACTCGAAGAATCCATGCTACCTAACGCTGCTAAGAGAGCATCCCACTGGGCAGGACAACTCTGTAACACCTCTAAAGCTGACATTGCACACGGGGTTTGAGCTAAATCTTCAACCACAGAGTAGTTTGAAGCAGCCCTAGCATTGGGGTTATGCAAGGTCTTCTTGAAAACACCTTTCGGTATTTTCGGCATAGTTACGGTACGTTTCTCTATTGTGAGAGGGTTGGAAGGTTCACCTACAGCCTTACCCTTCTCAAGAGTTTCATTCTCATAGTTTTTGTTCCTGGTTTGCAACAAAGTCGAAGATCGAACCATGTTGATATAGTTAGGGTCAGGGGCAGTTTGAGTGCCCCGTGCTACATTAGAAGCTGAAGCAGAGTTCTATCCTTGGGGAAAAGGATCCTTCAGGACAGCCCGTTGTTGAGCTTTGAGCAGCTTCTGGGCTTGAACCATAAGGGGACAAAGGTGAGTAAGGTGGCCCTCTTGGCACAACTTACAAGGGAACTTGACCTTCTTCTTTTATTTTTTTCCCCCATCAGCATTGTTTGCGGGATTTGGCTTGTTTTGGTTTCCCTCTCCCTTTTTACCCTTCTTTTTCTTCCCCCCGGGCTGCTGATTGCCCTTCTGAGAATTTTGCGCAAAAACATTTGCATTCTGGGGAGAGGGGGCAGCCTTTGCTGCCTCCGCCGTAGACTGTTTGACAGACAATTGGTGAAGTTGTTTAGTCAAAGACTCTACAGTGGGAGTGTTAACGGACCCAACCACACCATCGGCATGGGGTCCAAGCTTAGGTTTCTCTGCTGTGTGCGAAGGCCTTGGTGCCTCAGGGATGATCTCATATAAGATCCTAGACTGTGAATAAATCAAATCTAATTGCTGGGCCCTGAGTATGGATTCTTCTTCATTCGTTAATCCTGATGTGGAAACATCCTTAGATATGTATGGCAACAGTGATTTAAGGAACCATTCCAATAGAAACTTAGGAGGAATGGTGGCTTTGATAAGAATCTTTCTCCTCCTCCACTCCTGGATATGATCCGAGATGTGGGTAGCCTTGTTTTGTCTAAAATTAGACAACAAGTCTGTTCCTAAATCGTATCAAACCGAAAGCTGAAAGTGGCTAAGGAAAGTAGTAGCCAGATCACAGAAACTACTAAAGGCAGCAGAGGGCAATTCAATATACCATTTTGCATCCATACCTGTCAAGGTCCTCTGGAATAGTCTCAATCTAATTGAATCCTCATTCAAGGAATTGGAAGAACACCATATGTGGAAAGTGGTGGCATGTGCCCCAGTATCTTCACCAGCTTTACCTTTGAACTTAGGGATATTCGAGGGCAATTTGGTGGGAACAGGTGGCCACAAGGGGTCATGCCTCACCGGGTCATTCATCAATTTTGACAAGTCTGGCAAGTTTAAAGTTAATGTAAGGAGGAAACTGCATTTATGCTTTTAAATCTCGACGTTTCGATCTCTTTCTGAGATTCATCAATTTTGACAAGTCTGGCAAGTTTAAAGTTGCCAGAAAAGGAAGTTTGGGCCTAACTGGGGCACTAGATGTGCCATCTTGGGGATTAGAGGGACCTGACCCCGAATGCCCATGGGTAAAAGTGGGGTTTCCCTCAGCCACTGGTTGTGAAGTGGGAAGGTTTCTCTGAAACGGATTCCATCCGTAAGCCACAGGATTGTGGGTGGGAGGTGCAGTGTAAGTGGTTCGGGCCGTCCCTATAGAAGCAGGGGTTTGAAATACTGGAGCAGGTATCCCTCCGCTAAACAACGAAAAGGGAGAGCTCGTTTAAGGGACCGAAATAGGGGTTTGGAAACTTTGCCCATAAGAGGTTTTGCTCCCAAACTGCACTCCTACATATGAAGGAGATGGACCTACGTATGGATTGGATGGGGGAATGTGCCCCCCATTCCAAGGAAATCCTTGAACATAAGTCGAGGATCCTACCAGACCACTCTGGGTAGTGTAAGGAAAGAAAGAAGGAATGGTAGGTATACTGGGGATCCCAGCAACCATGTCACCAGAAGTACCTCCTATGTTGGAGTGAACCGGTGGTTGGACCACCCGGCTTGCTGGAGTCAAAGGTGTAGAAGGAAAACTAGATCTAGGGGCACTTACCAGGGGAGGTAGTACCCCTTCAACCGGAAGGGTTGAGGTAAACACAAAAGGACTTTGTTCCGCGGAAGACATGACTCTACCCACATGGACACCTAGCACTGGTGAATCAAAAGGTCTAGCCTGGACGATCACAGGATCATTTAAATCAGTCAAGGGGGAGTTAAAATTTCTTGCAAACTCGTCAGTATGCAATTCTTCTATCTCAATTGTTTCAAGATTGAAACGGTTAGCAATGAGTTCTGGTTCACCAAGAACTTCACTTATTCCTACAGGTTCAAATGAACCCTCTGTGTCTAATCTCCTCCTTTGGGGTAAAGGTGGAGGCTCCAATGTGTTGATAGGAGGAAGGTTTCTCAACCTTCTTGACCTTCTGAAAGGTTGGTCCTCCAGAATTGAAAATTTGACAAATCACACCCTAAGGTCAACTAAACACAGGAAAACCATAGAGCATACACTAAAAAATTCATAGAGTCTCAAGCAATCAAACCAGGGTAAAATATATACTTTCCCGAAGAAAGCTGATGAATGATTACTTGGCGTCCTTGAAGTGGTTCTTAGGCACAAGTGGAGGAATCACCCACCTCCCTCCTACACTTTCAACAAGGGTTACCTTCCAAGCCCGTTCAAGGTGAACCAGAAATAACCTTCCAGTTTACCTAGGTATGAACCCTAAAAACACAAGAGACTAAAGGCTACCTTGGCAGTATCAACAGTCTGGGGGGATAGTCATCAGCCGAACTTGTACGCATGGGCAGGGTAGCTGAGCTCGAAACTCTATCTAGGACAGAATCCCCAGATGCGTAAAAGTCCTGGGTTACGCTTTGACAAGGATTCGGAGGGTTATCTCCTCTGTCCAAGCCTCCACGCGGCCTAGTGCTTAGATCCTTTTTGAGAGGAGCTTCCCAGATACAATGATAAAGTCAAGGATTTACCTAAAGAAAGGTCCACTATGTCTGACTTTATAACTTGTGGGAAGTTTACACTCCCTAGCCCACAAGTCTAGCCTAAGCTAGTAGGTGAAATGCCCCTAAAAATAAAAACTTACTAGTAAATTTTAATTTATGTGTTTATTTTAGAGGGATGTTCTTACTCAAGAGGAAATGGAGTGGTATACTGTATGGTGTTTTGACTCAAACAAGAAACAAATGAATGTAAAGGTGTATTCAAAGCAAACTACTACTATAAAATAAACTTCTTTTCATTTTCTTGCCAATATGTATTGATGAATTAAATGCAACAATAAGAGAAACTAAGCCTATATTTTTGTATATTTTGAGATTATATTTTTAAAATGAAACAAACACTACTTAAGCAAAATCACAATGCAAAAGGTTAACTTATGTTTTCTTTTCATGTTTAAAAATGCTCAAAAATCTACTATGCATCTACAATGCACTCTACTTGAGTAAACTTGAAACTTATAAACTGTATAAAAGCCACAAACTGAAGCAAACATGTTTACAGAACCAACAAAACACCACAAAGAGGAATGCTAGGAGCCCTAGCTTGGGTGCAAACAATGACAAAGAATCACTGCAGACTTACAAAGGCAAGTGACAACCAGCTACTGTTAGAAGACAGACTAGCAAAAAACAGAGCCCAAGACCCTGATCACTGATCTGGACTAAGACACTTTAACCCAAAACCCAAACAGGCCAAAATACTTCAAGATGAAAACAGTAAATAAATCAAGCACAAAAGACTCGAGGGATTTCAAGAAGCACGAAGTGTGATCACCTAAGGCATTCAAACAAACTCTACAGCATTCTTAAAGAAAATCTTCTCAGCAAACAGGGATTATACCAAGAAAAAGAACAAGTAAACTCTTACTTAAAAATCCCAATTTCCAGGAGTATTCGTGACTGTGTATAAGAGCAAGTCGTGAATGATGCGCGACTGTCTAGTATTACAACCCGCGAATGCAAACCAGTATTCGCGACTGTCTATAAAGACAACCCGTGAATGGGTATAAATGTTTTCTCAAAAAATCAAGAAAAAAACCCAAGACTTTCAAATGCTGAAGCAAATCAGAACCAGGATAAAAATCACAAACAGACTCACAAGCAAAACTGGTCATGACGACAGAAATGACGTACAGCAGTCTAGGCTATCCCCAGCGGAGTCGCCAGTTCTGTTGTATAGGATTATGCACCTAATAACCATAGGTCTGGGGTTACCAACATACTCAATTACTTGCAGACAGTTGACTTCTAAAGTGCAAAATAGATAATAGGAGGGTTAGAAGGACTTACTTGTTAAACGAAGGTCGATCCTTGCTTATCCTCTTCCTCTCTGTTCCACTTCCAAAGTCTTCAGGATTGCTCCTCTTTCACCTGTCGAGAAACACTCTTCCAGATACCAGATGATTCATGTACATATAGGCAGGTTAGATAAAACATATATCATACCGAAATATAAAGATTTATCCAATCACAAGACATGAAACACATATGGAAGAAGTAATCTCTTTATTATCAATAATGGAAAGAGTTAAGGTTACAACCCAGCGTCTGAGACAAGAACTCCTCTGCAACCAAAGGATTCTTAGTTTCACTGCTCCAAAGACTTCTGTATAAACTCCACCAGCATAACTTTGCTCTCCAAATGTAGCTAACCAACACCCTCCCCAAGGCCTGTATTTATATGGGTGAAATAAGGCAATTCTCGAAGGTTGGGGAAGTTGTAGCAGTTAAGGAAATTAAGTTAAATGGATTAACTAATATCCCATTAGTGCGTGTTTTTATGTTTTCATGTTAAGATACACATTCGCGGGTATGTAGTATGCATAAGGGAAACCCGCGAATACAAGGATTCGCGACTTGCATCAACCGGGACTCGCGAGTGATGCGCGAGTTGTATAGAAGGATAGTCGCGAATACATCTCAACATGGTAAAATATCAAAGTAACCAGCTGGGTATATAGGGAATGTACTTCATCATAAGCCAAGCTATAGTGTTTAAGGCAAACCTCTATCCATAAGTGTCCTTTTGTGTGCCAACCTAAGGGATGTCAGCACTCAGATGGAGAGGTTCCATTTAGGTGTATAACAGATGCCCCCTAATGTGTGAGGTCAGAGGGGAACGATGGCCGAAATACATTATAATCTTTAACTCTGGAGAAACTCAGAAATCCAATGGAGCAAAGAGAGTACCTGAAACAAATACATAGTAATGTCATATACAAAGTTATATCTGAGGATGCTATGTTCAATTTACTGGAACACTAGCTCCTTTACAATATTTGAGTACATCATATGGTACAGGTAAAAACCACGTATATTACAAAGGTGGATCGAGGCCACAATATACAATAATGATGAGTCTTCAAATATCTGGAAGCTATGTATATTGATAGAACAAAATCTTGTGCAACTTAGTCCATAAGTGTGAACTAAGGTCTTCATAAAGGATCCCAAAGAACCAGTACAATCCAAGCCATGCGAATAAGGGAAAGCTGAAGTCGAACATGGAAAGGATTCAACAGTTTGTCAACCAATAGGTGATAATTGACAACTGAAGCAAAGGAAGTCACCAATGATGAAAGTGAATCCTGAGGTACGATCGTCAAAACTCTAGGTCTTTGCCATCAGGAAGTACTGAAAACAGAACCATGTTGTGATAAGGAAGGAAATGGATCCTCCAACGGATCACAAGAGTGACTAGGAACTGGGCAAAAGAAGGGAGACACAAATAGATAACAGATATAACAATGATGGTATCAGGTTATAGATCAGATATTGGGTAAAGTCCTTGAACAGTGAGCACAATACAGAGGTGACCCAAGGCAGCGTACAACAGATAGATAGAACAACTAGACTTATCTGTCATGTAGAAGACATGATCAGATTCCCCAGGTATAATGGACAAGAGGAGGAGTCAGAAACTCAAAGCAATAGCTGAGCACAAGTGTATACTAAAACATGGATATCAGAAAGCAAAGAGTGCTATGTTCAAGGATGACATGCTGCCATTACTGAAAACAAGAGAAAACTTCTTCCTTACCTTCCCTGTTAAATTTTAACAAGTCCAAGAAAGTAAACTTGGTTCCCTCTTCATTTTTTAACAAGCTTGAAGAGATGGGAAAATAATGCTTGATAGTGTCACTGATTCATGGATTTAATGAGGCCAAACTAGTACATGCTCAGCCGAAATTTTCACATTTAGAGAGTCTAAAAATGCCAAAGAAGACTCCAGGGGGGTCCTTTTTCATCCAATTTAGTCTCCTAAGGCTGAAAAAGTATAAAACAAACCACAGAAGAACTCTCTTAACTTCCGAAGAAGAAAAGGTGAAATTTTTCATACTTAGTCAGGGAGGTCTGAAAAAGGTTAAATTACCACCTACCCAACGCTCCTTCCAGAACAGCATAGAATAGCTTGAGTTTTACGAGTGTGAAGGAAAGCAAGATCACTCGGAAAGATCCATTTGGTTACGAGAAATGGGGCTTACAACAATAAACTCGTTGCTTTGTTCTTTAGTGTTTAATGAGCATGACAAAGACACAAAGTACACTCGGAATCTTTTTCATGTTTGGGTCCAGAGCACAAAAAAGAGAAAACTAAGTTCAAACTGGGTGTTCCTTTTCCGTAAATTTATTCCCTCAGGTCTAGAAAAGTGATAAACCTATGCCTAAGAATACTCTTCTCAATTCAAAAGAAAAGAGAGTGATCCTTTCTCGTATTATTCCGCATGGTCCAAGAAAGAGATAACCTACCACCAATGCGGATGCTCATTGACATATTCTTAACGAGCTTGAATGGACAAGATAACTCGGCAGTCAAGTCTATTTAAAAGAGTCAGACCTGGGCCTAAAGAAACTCCATAAAGGGGGGAAGTCCTATAAAGTGATAGCTTGTAAAAAGAGATTCAGAAGAAGCTCAATTTGGCGTGAAAAATAGCTAAAAGGACACCTCTGGACCTGAAACAGTGACGGCATGAGCAACAAAGGATGTCAAAGGCATAGAAAGATGATACTCATGAACTAAGGGCCCTAGCCACAGAAGAAAAATGGTAGAGACAAGGGACTAATGGCTTAGAATACCATAGTCCATGGCAAAATGTTAAATACTAAGGTTAACGTGGAGTGATAAGATGCCAACATGTGTTGGAAATAGCGAAACCACCCTATTAGAGCAACAACATTTTGTAAAAGTTGATAAACCTGTTCCAGGGTACAAAAGTATGACATTAGTTGATGAGCATTTCAAACTATAGAATAAAAACCCACTTTATGAAATATTATTTCTATAAATAGAATGAAAATTAAAACATTTCATACCATTTGAACTTTTGTGAAACATAAAGAGCAAGAATACCCTCTACCTTTGATTGATCACCGATGACAATTGGACCATCAGAATCAGAATCCGTCAGCTTCGGGTAACTCTACACCCTAAGCCCTTTAATTTGATCCAAGCAAATATTAAAATTAATGGTGAATTCGGTATTTATGAGTAGCCCAAAATTACCACAGTACGCATTCGTGGGTTGCTATACAAGAGAGTCGCGAATACGCGTTTGGGTTGTCTAACTAGACAACCGCGAATGATTCGCGACCTGTCTAAAGGGACAATCGCGAATGCTGCACAAAAGGGCAAAACTTAAAAAATGTGCAACATTTTTAAATTTTTAATGTGAAATACTAAATCCAAATTTCTTGTATTTGCCAGGTAAACATGGTTCTGGAGTGGAGAGAGAGAGAGCATGAAGTAATGGATCATGCGGCACTCCAAAGCGCGCCCACAATACAAGCATTGAGGACTTGTGGGCTGCTGAATTTATTTTGTACCTCGCCCATGCGGGCCAATGTCCGCATATTGGAATTCATGGTCAATTACTGGGACCATGAGTTGGGGATGTTCAATCTTCAGGGAGAGACCTTAGAGCTTACCGTGGAAGATATATATTTCATTACCGGGTTCTCACAATGGGGAGCACCGGTGACCTTGGAAGGCACTGGCAGGGGCGGTGACCCCTTAAGTGTTCAAAACTATGTAGACATGTTCTGCATACCAGGTACTCAGAAGAAAGGAAGCAACATTCTCATTGCAGACATCAAGGATTTCACTCTCCAGGTATTGGCTAGTACTATTGTGAGACTTGCAGGATCATCAGGGTTACATATGGCCACCAGGAATAAAATGAGGGTGGAAGTTGATTGCTTTAGAGGTGCTCTCTATGATTGGTGCTCGGGAATTGCCCCCATCATGAAGAGGCAATTATCTGACTGCAAGAGAGGAAGACGCAAGAACTTTGGCTATGCAAGCATACTAGTAGCGTTCTTCTTCTTCGATAGTGCCAGCTATGAGCCCTGCTATACCACTACAGGTCCGATCACCACGGCAGCCAAGGCTGAGCCGGTGGGGAGACATCTTCCTCCGTCACGGAGGAGGAGACGTAGTATAGAGTGTATATGATGATGACTTTTACACATGGTGGGAACGATAGCTGTCGGCATTGGAGCAGTTTCCATACACCGAAATAGACTTCCGAGGTGACCCCAACCTCATTCTCCCTCCAGGAGCAATATGGGGCGATATGGGTAATTAATTTTTAGTTTTTTATCATTATCAAATTTTTATGAATTTTTCAAATGATAGCGATATACATATGTACAAGTCTTAATCCGATTTATGTGTCAAAATGCAGATATTGGACCAGTCCGCCCTGAAGGGCACCCCCGCATGTTCATGCGTCCAGTTGTAGGAGGAGACCCAGGATTGGTTAGGGTACTTGAGGGGAAGCTGGCTAGGCTAACCCAATGAGTACCCACTATACGGATCGAGCATATCCCTGCAGCCATGCAGGAGTTTGTAGTTGGGGTTCCATCGGTTTGGCTACGTCTTTTCAGACGAGTAGCTAGAGAAGTACTTGTATATAGAGATGCGGTGGAGGCTGCCGAGGCCGAGGAGGCTGAGGAAGCTAGGGTGCATAGAGATCATGGGGACCAAGGTGGTCCCAGTGGCCAGGGCGACCAGGCTTAGTTCTACAGCATTTTGATGGATGATGATCCACATTTTTGTACTTTTTGTATATGACTGGATCTACAGATCAGACTCGATCTATCTATAGATAGATATTTTACATCTATATATATTGATGTTTGGTTGTCGGCTTATTTACAAGTGTTTCTTATATGTTTGCTGTATATTTTTATAAAATGTGTGTGAGATGCCAATCCAAAATATAATTAGCATATGCATCAGTCAATGAATTTTGGTTTCGTGGAATATGATTGAAAGTAATAACTTCAAAATGTCTTTCCAGTAAACGAATTTGCATAAACTGACATAACAAGATAGGATTCCGTACCTGATAAGCTCTATTGAGCTGGGAAACTACCAACTGAGAGTCCAAACAGACTTCAAGCTAGGTAATTCCACGTGATAAAGCATTCCATAGGAGCTCATTGACAGCCCTATACTCAGCAACATTATTAGAAGCAGGACCAAGACAAGCACCACCCACGGCAACAAGCTGTCCTGTGGGAGAATAGATAACCCATGCTGCTGAAGCCAGGTTACAAGTGTGACAGCTGGTGCCATCAGTGAAACCTATATACATTTCAGAAGACATCTGCAACAACCAGCAGATAATATAAAAAACAAAACTTACAACCTATTGTACATAAAATACATACAATAAAAATACAAGAAAAAGTGCTAAGCCTAAGCATAGTACTTCTTCAGGTAGAGCCCATTTCTAGGCTCAGGAAGCTTATTCCCATCATAATATACTAATTCATATGCGCCTTTACTTAATACCTTCGACACGACATAGGGTCCTAACCACATAGCCTTGAATTTTCCTTCCCCCAGGGGTTCTTTATCTTGGTCCCAAAGCAAGACAAGTTCCCCTTCAGAGAAAACCCTAGGTTTGACCATTTTATCATATTGAGATTTAACCCTATTTTTATGAGCCTGATTGGCAGTCAACACATCTCTATGTTGCTCATCAAGGTGTTCTATATGTACTAGACGTTCTTCAAGCTCAGTCGTATCAGGTAACACATGAATGGCTATCTTCAAAGATGGGATTTCGCATTCAATCGGAGTAACTGCTTCCACCCCGTGAACGAGTTGGAAAGGTGAATAACCCGTGGCAGTCTTAACGTTAGTTCTGTAAGCCCAAAGAGCAGGATATAACATGATGTGCCAATTAGAATGGGCTGCATCAATTGTCCGTTTAAGGATAGTTTTCAAAGTCTTGTTTACAGCCTCAACCTGACCATTAGCTTGCAGATAGTATGGAGAAGAGTGTTCTTGTCTAAATCCGAGCATTGTAGTCAGTTCCGTCATCATATTATTTTGAAAATGATTGCCATGGTCAGTGACAATCACTTTGGGAATACCAAACCACGCGATAATTTGATTGAAAACAAGGAAAGCTGTTGTTTCCCCATTGTCTTTGAAAGTAGGCATTGCCTCTGCCCATTTCGTAAAATAGTCAACATTGACAATGATGTATTTATGCCCCCCAACCGAGACTGGGTTGCACATCACGTAATCGATCCCCCATTTCATGAAGGGGCCTACCGAGACAATAGGAAATAACGGAGCAGGATGCGACCGCATTTTTCTGGTGTAAAGCTGACACGGATGACAGCGCTTCACGGCTTCCACACAATCCTTGAAGATCGTGGGCCAGAAATATCCAGCACGCAATATCTTCTGGGCCGTTGCTAACCCAGATAAATGACCCCCACATGCTCCGCTATGAGAATCATTTAGGACAATCTCCGCTTCCTCATGAGTAAGGCAGCGATGCAAGACAGAATCTACCCCTCGTCGATATAATGTATCTCCTATAATGAGGCAGTTCTTGGCATGAAGGCGTAACTTACGTCGTTCCTCCCTAGAGTAAGCGGCAGGATACTTCAAAGTCTGGAGATATATAAGAATATCCCCGTACCAAGGATCAGAGGTAGATATCAGGAAGATGTACTCATCTGGGAATGAGTCATTGTCAACCACTACATTCTCTTCGGTGGGAAATTCTGCTATTAGCTCAGCAAAAACTAAGGACTTTTTAGACTTAGCGGATTGGAAATCCAAGTCAAACTCTTGGAGAATGAATATCCACTTGTTAAATTTTCCCCCAACAATCCGTCGGGATAAGACATATTGGAACGGATTCACATTCGCCACTACTGTTGTGGTCCTCAGTAAAATGTAGTGGCGCAACCTCTGCACAGCATAAACAGCTGCTAAGGCTAACTTCTCGACGTGGGAGTATCTAAGCTCAGGTCCAGCCAAAGCATGGCTAAGATAATAAACAACATGCTCAACAAGCTTGTCATCCTCCTGGACTAGAACTACCCCAATAGTCGACTCCGACGCGGCCAGATATAATATGAAATCCCTAGAATAATCTAGTGGGCATAGTAAAGGAGCTGACAACAAAGCTTTTTTCAATGCCTCGAACGCAAGTTGTGTAGTTTCATCATATACAAATGGGGTGTCCTGCTTGAGCTAGCGCATGAAACCTTTAGTGATCTTGGCATAATTAACGATAAAACGCCGAAGAAAGTTAGACTTTCCTTCCATCCTTTGAAGTTGCCTGAGAGAAAGAGGAGGAGGTATATTTACAATGGCCTCAACTTTCAATGGATCCACCTGGATGCCTCTACTAGAGACAATGAATCTGAGTAATCGACCTGAATCGACGTAGAATACACACTTGTGGGGATTCAAGCGAATTTTATAATATCTGCATCGTTCAAAAATTAACCGTAAATGATCTGGATGTTGGATCCTCTTGCGAGAATGTGCAGGCAAATCATCAAGGTAGGGTTCGACAATGGCTTTTATATCATGAAAAGAAAAGTTCATGGCTTTTTGAAAGGTAGCCCCAGCATTTTTCAATCCAAAGGGCATTTTTCTATACGCGAATGTACCCCAAGGAAAAATGAAAGCAGTTTTATGCTGGTCTTCCGGTTTGATTTGGATTTTATTGTAGCCGGAGAAACCATCCATAAACGAGAACACCTCACTCCCCGCACATGCATCTATGATCTGATCAATAAATGGTGTGGGGTAGTTGTCCTTAGGACAGGCTTTATTTAGATCTCTAAAGTCTGTACAAACGCAAATAGTCCCTTGCTTTTTATCAATAGGAACAGGGTTGGACACCCATTCAGTCAAAGCTATGGGATATATAAAACCAGCTTTCAACAGCTTTTCAACTTTTGCCTTCATAGCCGCCGCTTTACGTGGGTTCACGGGTCTTAATTTCTGTCGAACCGGCTTAGCATCAGGATAGGTTCGGATTTCATGTTGGACAATAGATGGATCAATGCCTGGCATCTCCTCATATGACCAGGCAAAGATATCGCGGAATTCCTTGAAAAGGGCAGTGTAGATGGCAATCTCCTTAGGAGAGCAGTTTGCACCTATATAGATGTTTTCCATGACATCTGGGTTTACAGAGATATTGATGGGTATAGTGGCGGAAATGTTTGCCATATTCCCCTCAGCAAACACCCCTTTCCTAGGCAAAGGGTTGATAGGTACCTCAATATCATCTGACAGTCTCACTTTAAAATCTTGGTTTTCTATCTTGCTTAGATCTGGAAGAAAATAGGATCGATCATGAAGATCCTCACAAATCTTATCATGTCCACTCATGGCTTCCAGAATAGCTTCATCGGAAGGTAAAACTGTATCTAAGCAATCTATGGAGTGTAAAGAGTTTTCTGCCCATGCGGGCAAATAGACTTCTTCCATATCATCTGAGACTGATAGAGAATCTGGAATGGGATCAACAGTGGCTTCAGTGATGGCTTGATAAGCTACCTCCACTACTAATAAGGGCACTTCTGGGTCATGGGGATTTGGGAGGACCCAAGGATCAGTCCTATCGACAACTGTAGTGATGGACTTCCCCACAGTAGTAGAACCAATGTAGTTCACCGGGGCTGGAAGATCGAATGTGCCCATTAATGATGCGTACATTCCATCTCCCAAGCTCTGTGCAGCAGGTTTTGCCTGATCAACCAATGGAACAGTGGATTCCTTAGACTCTAAACGGCCTTTTTGGGTAAAATTAAGTTGGTCAATAGTAACCAACTTGCCCTCATGTGGAAAAACCACGACACGAAGAACAGCCGATGCAACAGCAAACATTGCATAAGTCCAATTCCTTCCCAGAAGCAAATTGTAGTCCAAAGGAGCATCAATCACTTCAACTTCAACAGACACTGCTTTTCCTGCTAACTTAATCTCAAAAGCTGGTAGGATACCATGAGGACGGAAGGATATTCCATTGAAATCAGTAAGTAAAGTGTTTGATGGGACCGGCTCTAGGGATCCAAGAGCTTTCCAACAGGCTAGGGACATAACACATGTAGAGGCTCCCTCATCAACAACTGCCCTTCTAATGGTCTTACCACCATGGACGACATCTATTGATAGGGCTACATGGTAAGGCAGGTGAATTTTGACATCAGATATATTAAATTTTGCCATGAGACTCGAAGAATCCATGCTACCTAACGCTGCTAAGAGAGCATCCCATTGGGCATGACAACTCTGTAACACCTCTAAAGATGACATTGCACATGGGTTTTGAGCTAAATCTTCAACCACAGAGTAGTTTGAAGCAGCCCTAGCATTGGGGTTATGCAAGGTCTTCTTGAAAACACCTTTCGGTATTTTCGGCATAGTTTCGGCAGGTTTCTCTATTGTGAGAGGGTTGGAAGGTTCACCTACAGCTTTACCCTTCTCAAGAGTCTCATTATCATAGTTTTTCTTCCTGGTTTGAAACAAAGTCGAAGATCGGACAATGTTGATATAGTTAGGGTCGGGGGCAGTTTGAGTGCCCCCTACTACATTAGAAGCTGAAGCAGAATTCTGTCCTTGGGGAAAAGGATCCTTCAGGACAGCCGTTTGTTGAGCTTTGAGAAGCTTCTGGGCTTGATCCATAAGGGGACAAAGGTGATTAAGGTGGTCCTCTTGGCACAACTTACAAGGGAACTTGACCTTCTTCTTTTATTTTTTCCCCCCATCAGCATTGTTTGCGGGATTTGGCTTGTTTTGGTTTCCCTCTCCCTTTTTACCCTTCTTTTTCTTCCCACCGGGCTGCTGATTGCCCTTCTGAGAAGTTTGCGCAAAAACATTTTCATTCTGGGGAGAGGGGGCAGCCTTTGCTGCCTCCGCCGTAGACTGTTTGATAGACAATTGGTGAAGTTGTTTATTCAAATACTCTACAGTGGGAGTGTTAACGGACCCAACCACATCATCGGCATGGGGTCCAGGCTTAGGTTTCTCCGCTGTGTGCGAAGGCCTCGGTGACTCAGGGATGATCTCATATAAGATCCCAGACTGTGAATAAATCAAATCTAACTGCTGGGCCCTGAGTATGGCTTCTTATTCGTTCGTTACTCCTGATGTGGAAACATCCTTAGATATGTATGGCAACAGTGATTTAAGGAACCATTCCAATAGAAACTCAGGAGGAATGGTGGCTTTGATAAGACTCTTTCACCTCCTCCACTCTTGGATATGATCTAAGATGTGGGTAGCCTTGTTTTGTCTAAAAGTAGACAACAAGTCCATTTCGAAATCGTATCGAACCAAAAGCTGAAAGTGGCTAAGGAAAGCAATAGCCAGATCCCAGAAACTACTTAAGGGAGCAGAGGGCAATTCAATATACCATTTTGCAGCCGTACCTGTCAAGTTCCTCTGGAATTGTCTCAATCTAATTGAATCCTCATTCAACTAATTGACAGAACACCATAAGTGGAAAGTGGTGGCATGTGCCCTAGGATCTTCACCAGCTTTACCTTCGAACTTAGGGATATTCGAGGGCAATTTGGTGGGAACAGGTGGCCACAAGGGGTCATGCCTCACCTGGTCATTCATCAATTTTGACAAGTCTGGCAAGTTTAAAGTTTCCAGAAAAGGAATTTTGGGCCTAACCGGGGCACTAGATGTGTTGGCTTGGGGATTAGAGGGACCTGCCCCCGAATGCCCATGGGTAAAAGTGGGGTTGCCCCCAGCCACCGGTTGTGAAGTGGGAAGGTTGCTCTAAAACAGATTCCATCCGTAAGCCACAGAATTGTGGGTGGGAGGTGCAGTGTAAGTGGTTTGGGCCGTCCCTATAGAAGCAGGGGTCTGAAAGACTGGAGCAGGTATCCCTCCGCTAAACAACGAAAAGGGAGAGCTCGTGTAAGGGACCGAAATAGTGGTTTGGAAACTTTTACCATAAGAGGTTTTGCTCCCAAACTGTACTCCTACATATGAAGGAGATGGACCTACGTATGGATTGGATGGGGGAATGTGCCCCCCATTCCAAGGAAATCCTTGAACATAAGCCGAGGATCCTACCAGACCACTCTGGGTAGTGTAAGGAAAGGAAGAAGGAATGGTAGGTATACTGGGGATCCCAGCAACCATGTCACCAGAAGTACCTCCTATGTTGGAGTGAACCGGTGGTTGGACCACCCGGCTCGCTGGAGTCAAAGGTGTAGAAGGAAAACTAGATCTAGGGGCACTTACCGGGGGAGGTAGTACCCCTTCAACCGGAAGGGTTGAGGTAAACACAAAAGGACTTTCTTCCACGGAAGACATGACTCTACCCATAGGGACACCTAGCACTGGTGAATCAAAAGGTATAACCTGGACGATCATAGGATCGTTTAAATCAGTCAAGGGGGAGTTAAAATTTCTTGCAAACTCGTCAGTCTGCAATTCTTCTATCTCAACTGTGTCAATTTTGAAACGGTTAGCAATGAGTTATGGTTCACCAAGAACTTCACTTATTCCTACAGGTTCAAATGAACCCTCTGTGTCTAATCTCCTCCTTTGGGGTAAAGGTGGAGGCTCCAATGTGTTGATAGGAGGAAGGTTTCTCAACCTTCTTGACCTTCTGAAAGGTTGGTCCTCCAGAATTGAAAATTTGACAAATCACACCCTAAGGTCAACTAAACACAAGAAAACCACAAAGCATACACTAAAAAATTCCTAGAGTCTTAAGCAATCAAACCAGGGTAAAAGATATACTTTCCCGAAGAAAGTTGATGAATGATTACTTGGCATCCTTGAAGTGGTTCTTAGGCACAAGCGGAGGAATCACCCACTACCCTCCTACACTTTCAACAAGGGTTACCTTCCAAGCCCGTTCAAGGTGAACTAGAAATAACCTTCCGATTTACCTAGGTATGAACCCTAAAAAGACAAGAGACTAAAGGCTACCTTGGCAGTATCAACAGTCTGGGGGGACAGTCGTCAGCCGAACTCGTACGCATGGGCAGGGTAGCTGAGCCCGAAACTCTGTCTAGGACAGAATCCCCAAATGTGTAAAAGTCCTGGGTTACGCTTTGTCAAGGATTCGGAGGGTTATCTCCTATGTCCAAGCCTCCACGCGGCCTAGTGCTTAACTCCCGTTTGAGAGGAGCTTCCCAGATACAGTGATAAAGTCAAGGATTTACCTAAAGAGAGGTCCACTACTTCTGAGTTTATAACTTGTGGTAAGTTTACACTCCCTAGCCCACAAGTCTAGCCTAAGCTATTAGGTGAAAGGCCCCTAAAAATAAAAACTTACTAGTAAATTTTAATTTATGCGTTTATTTTAGAGGGTTGTTCTTACTCAAGAGGAAATGGAGTGGTATACTGTATGGTGTTTTGACTCAAACAAGAAACAAATGAAAGTAAAGGTGTATTCAAAGCAAACTACTACTATAAAATAAACTTCTTTTCATTTTCTTACCAATATGTATTGATGAATTAAATGCAACAATAAGAGAAACTAAGCCTATATTTTTGTATATTTTGAGATTATATTTTTAAAATGAAACAAACACTACTTATGCAAAATCACAATGCAAAAGGTTAACTTATGTTTTCTTTTCACATTTAAAAATGCTCAAAAATATACTATGCATCTACAATGCACTCTACTTGAGTAAACTTGAAACTTATAAACTGTGTAAAAGCCACAAACTGAAGCAAACAGGTTTACAGAACCAACAAACCACCACAAAGAGGAATGCTAGGAACCCTAGCTTGGGTGCAAACAATGACAAAGAATCACTGCAGACTTACAAAGGCAAGTGACAACCAGCTACTGTTAGAAGACAGACTGGCAAAAAACAAAGCCCAAGACCCTGATCACTGATCTGGACTAAGACACTTTAACCTAAAACCCAAACAGGCCAAAATACTTCAAGATGCAAACAGTAAATAAATCAAGCACAAAAGACTCAAGGGCTTTCAATAAGCACGAAGTGTGATCACCTGAGGAATTCAAACAAACTCTACAGCATTCTTAAAGGAAATCTTCTCAGCAAACAGGGATTATACCAAGAAAAAGAACAAGCAAACTCTTACTTAAAAATCCCAATTTCCAGGAGTATTCGTGACTGTGTATAAGAGCAAGTCCCGAATGATGCGCGACTGTCTAGTATTACAACCCGTGAATGCAAACCAGTATTCACGACTGTCTATAAAGACAACCCGCGAATGGGTATAAAATTTTTCTCAAAAAATCAAGAAAAAAACCCAAGACTTTCAAATGCTGAAGCAAATAAGAACCGGGATAAAAATCACAAACAAACTCACAAGCAAAACTGGTAAGGACGACAGAAATGACCTACAGCAGTCTAGGCTATCCCCAGCGGAGTCACCAATTCTATTGTACAGGATTATGCACCTAATAACCATAGGTCTGGGGTTACCAACATACTCAATTAATTGCAGACAGTTGACTTCTAAAGTACAGAATAGGAAATAGGAGGGTTAGAAGGAATTACTTGTTAAACGAAGGTCGATCCTTGCTTATCCTCTTCCTCTTTGTTCCACTTCCAAAATCTTCAGGATTGCTCCTCTTTCACCTGTCAAGAAACACTCTTCCAGATACCAGATTATTCATGCACATATAGGCAGGTTAGATAAAACATATATCATACTGAAATATAAACATTTATCCAATCACAAGACATGAAACACATATGGAAGAAGTAATCTCTTTATTATCAATAATGGAAAGAGTTAAGGTTACAACCCAGCGTCTGAGAAAAGAACTCCTCTGCAACCAAAGAATTCTGAGTTTCACTGCTCCAAAGACTTCTGTATAAACTCCACCAGCATAACTTTGCTCTCCAAATGTAGCTAACCAACACCCTCCCCAAGGCCTGTATTTATATGGGTGAAATAAGGCAGTTCTCAAAGGTTGGGGAAGTTGTAGCAGTTAAGGAAATTAAGTTAAATGGATTAACTAATCTCCCATTAGCGCGTGTTTTTATGTTTTCATGTTAAGATACACATTCGCGGGTATGTAGTAGAGCAACCCGCGAATAATTCGCGACAATGCATAAGGGCAACCCGAGAATACAAGGATTCGTGACTTGCATCAACCAGGACTCGTGAGTGATGCGTGAGTTGTATAGAAGGATAGTCGCGAATACATCTCAACATGGTAAAATATCAAAGTAACTAGCTGGGTATATAGGGAATGTACTTCATCATAAGCCAAGCTATAGTGTTTAAGGCAAACCTCTATCCATAAGTGTCCTTTTGTGTGCCAACCTGAGGGATGTCAACACTCGGACGGAGAGGTGCCATTCAGGTGTATAACACTCGTGGTAACACATAACCATCTGGGCTACTTGTTGTAGCATTCTGCTGAAACAACCCAGTACTCCCGCAGTAGGCCTCTGGTACCTCAGTGGGAGGTCATTAATCAAGGCATCCGGGATGTCTAGAGTCAACCTCTTGAGTTTCTCCTCTAGCTCCCCTATCACATCATCGCCCTATGGTACAAAATGGGCTCCGACTCGCTTTTCTAGTGGGGAGGATCCCCTAGGTCATGCTAGTCCAACATCTGCATGAAAATATTCAAGTCTCATTACTAAACATAAAAATATAAAACATCAAAACATAAAAACATTATTTCCATTTTAGGGTTTTTTTTTCTTACCAATATCACCCCACTGTCCACCGGGTGGGAGTGGTAAGTCAGGGTCACCATTGAAGTCAGTCCCCGCATATGCATAGTCCTCCACCATGAGGAGCTGATCTCTCAACCATCGGAAGAGTGTGTCACCGAATTTCACCTTTCCTCTACCTGCTCTAGTATGGTCCATGATGCGGACCCATCTTAGCATGCAAGGGTCTCGCGCCCTCAACTCTATAAAAACCACCTGGGGTCTCATCTATGGAACCCGCTCGAAAAATAAACACACTAGAATGGAACCAAAATCGAACTGCTTCAGGTCCCCCTGCCAACACTTGGTCAGCTAATATTTGAAGATTGGAAGTAGAACTTCTACCCAGTTGAAAAATGTGGGCACCATGGCCTCTATGGTGTAGAGCATATATGCTCTAGATGCTTGGTGTACCCCTTGGCTTCCCACTACTCTCTACATGGTAAACAAAACTGTCTGTAGTGGGCCATCCACCACTCTTTTTATGGGAATTTTCTTCCCCAATGTCCTGGTCCCAAGAATACAATGGCGGTTTATCAACTCCTGAGTAGTAATGTCCTGTCCACGAGAACCAATCAAAGATATGGGAGCACCCCGTCTCGATAGGCCTATCAGGAAGTAGATGTCCTCTACTTCAATTGTCAATATATGAGCACCAACCTCAAAATATTGTTGCAATGGATTCCACATCCGGAGGATATGCTCTAATAGGCACTCATGTGATACCATGTTAGGTGTGCAGAAAAACTTTGGAATACCATAGTCTCTCAACGCGGCTATACAAACCACGTTTCGTTCGGCAAATGCATCATCATTGTCATGTTGCCTCTCTTTCCTAATGACCATTTTTTATCAATGGGAACCTATCAAAAACCATCACAAGACCAATTAGAAACATTCCCAACCATTCAAATCATCAAATTTGAGCTAGTTTGGCTTGTGCATGCATTTTTATTTACCCACGGCCAGCACTGCCTATGTCCCATTAAGGACAGGCGATGGCACCGCCTATGCACAGTGTTTTAGGTGCGGGTTTAGCGGGGTACTGCTTATCCCGCAAGGGATAAGAGCGGTGCCCACTTCCATGGTTTTAGGGCTCGCCCAATAGGCTCAAAACACCCTCAAAAATAAAAAATAAAAGAATGGAATGAAAGAGTAGGGTTTAAGCTATTACCTAGAACTGACAGTGTGAAAATCTGAGGGTAGATGCTCCCAGAATCAGCAGTTGAAAATTTGGCCAAGAAAATGCTCCAAAGGCTCTCCACTATGGGTAAATGGTAAAATGTTTTGATTTTTTACTATTTACATACCTTTTATACGCATTTTAGGTTTTGGCATGTCATAGTTTTTAAAATCTATTTGTCATGATCCTTTAATGTCCTTCATTGGAGAGTTTTAACAGTTGTTTTCAAGTCATTGCAGGATAAAGGGCGGTAGCAGTAAACATTTTGGGAGTTTATTTTTGAATTTTCCGCACTACCATAAAATGGAAAAATTCTTTGAGCATTTATTTCGACACTTTGATCATGCTCTCGAAACTTAGCATCGAAGGTATGAGTCCTTTTTTTATTCTTTTCAGACTTGTAAAATCCCTCATTATGAAAAGAGACCTAGTGGAGTCTTATTTAAATGCTTTTTAGGCTCCTTAAATATGAAAATATTGTCGAGTGATCTTTTCTTCTTCACACTCGTTAAAGCACTTGAAAAGATGTTCATCTGATGATAGGTTATCACTTTGGTTCAGATGAACTATTTTTATGGAAAAGGACCCTGTGGAGTCTTCTTCCGTGGTTGTTCAGACTCTCTAAACATGAACAATACCGAGTTAAATTTCATTAGACTCATTAAATTAAACATTGAGAGACCCTATTTTGGGAACGAACCCCTCCTCTCTCAGGTTAGTAAAAAATATGAGTTTGGACTTGTCTTCAGATGACCTATAACGAGTGTTTGTTACCCTCTTTGAACTCGTCAAAACGAAAAGAGACACTCATCAACCATGATGGGGAAAATGGGAAGGGAATCGTTTTGCAAATAACTGGCAGTTTTTCGTTACCTTTGAACATGGCACTTGTCTGCATATCATTTCAGTCAATTGGGTATTCAGTTGATTTCCATGGTTATCCACTTTCATGAGTCATGTCACTCCTTTGATTCTTTCAAAAGAATGCATTGTCCATCATTGCACTGTGTGTTTGTTTGGTCTAGTCATGCTGCCAAGTCTTTTGTCATGCCGCCCGATGTTCAAAGGGAAGTTGAAGAATTTTACCTCTGTAGTAAAAACAGTCTCTGTATCAGTATTATGGTTACCTCATTCACATCATTCCATAACTTTGTTCCGAGTTTTGTGTCGTCGATGTGGGGATTCATCATGGCCCGCCTTCGATGAGACTATTCCTATCGACATCAACTCATCATCCAGGAAATAGTCTTAGAAACAAATTTAGTACCTTGAGATCTGTATGCCTCAATGATAGATTCTCTCGCTCTTGACATAGGTTCATATCATCAACCTTTGATCGATAGAATCGACTGGGTGTTCGACATCAAGACATCTATTCACACTTAGTAGATTGTACTAGGGTACCTTGGGAATCATTGACATCAATGGTGATCTCCCTTGCACTTGTTAATGGTTCACATAATTGGCTAGTAATCAAGTGGTTTCTACCATGTTCGACTTCAGAACATTGTAATCACATGGATAGAATCATACTTTGTGGAAAATGAGACGAAGACCCTAGGTACTTATTTAGCACTCATTTCTTTCCCTAGGTTGTGATGGAGTTTTGTATATCTAGCATGGATCCACATTTGTATGGTCATGGCTATGCTCAAATTTGCATCTGTGTGACATAGATCTATGTTGTATGTCTGGTAGCTATGTCCAAGTTTGAGTCGTCTATCACATGGATCTACATTGTATTCTAGTAGCCATGGTTGTTTATTCCTCTCATGGATCTACCTTGTATTGGTCTGCAGCCATGATTTGGTTACATTTGTCTATGAGTCAAAAGTATTGATATACTACAGATGCCTACTCGACAACATTCTCCGACCGAGATGACATTCTCACCTCAAAGTGGCAACTTGTTCTCTCAAATCTCTCGCTTATCGTATCCCTCTAAGCCTCATGCTTTGGGGGGGATTCTGTTATACCCAAATCCTATCACCAACATGTGATGAGATCCTTAACCCCTATGTTTTCCCTAAATCCCAAACTTGGAGTGGAAACTTGCTCTAGATTTCAATTCTACTTGAAAAAACCTAACACTGCGCTTGCCCTTTGGCTGATGAGCGGTGCCTTGTTCAGCACTACCTGTGTCCTATTATAGAGAAGTGGTGCCATGGCGTAATTTCTTTGTCTTAGAAGTGGTTCTCAGCTAAACTGCTCTGTCATAAGGAAACAAAAGTGGTACCCTTGGTAAAATGGGAAAAAGAGAAGTTTCTCGAGGCTTCTAGAACTTGAGCCTTGTGTCCTCCCTTACCCCTATCAATATGGGTTAGTTTGAGCTCGAGATCCCTCTTGGTAGGATCTTAGAGACACCTCACCCATAATTCTCTCAACTATCCCTATCCATTGAGCCTTATAAATACAAGCTCATATCCATAGTTGAGGGGGATAACTTAATGGTATTATTATGCTATTGAATTGACTACCTAGTCCAATCCATTGGAGTGCACAAGAGAGCAAGTTGGAGCTTTTGGGGATGAGGTGTTTGTCTTGTGGAGGAGTTTTTCAACACTAATGCAATGTTTGTAAGCTTCTTCATTAATTCTTAATGAAAATATGATTTATATCCCACATATATGTTGTTTTGATTTCACATGTATATGTTACTGGATTCCTTGGTCACTAGTATGGATGTGTAGATGATTTTCTAGTAGCTTTGATGTTATTGTTTGTTTGACATGTTTGCAGGTACACAGGTTCGTGATCAAAGCAGTATTCCAGTTGTTTACAACATTCAAGGAAGGTCTTCATCCTTTGTTGTTCACTCATTTGTTCTGGATCTAAACCATTCAGACCAGAGGAACAACTTCTGTCCGCAGAAGGTGCAATATTCCTGATTACAAGAATAAATGGAGGGATTTTCAAGGGTCATAAATTTTGGCTCAGTTATCCATTTGGGTTCAAATTTAACAAGAATTTGCATTTTTAAGTGTTCAATGCAATGTTCGACAAGATCCTTTTCATCGGAGTTTTTTTTGACACTTTTCTTAGGCCAACTTCCTTCATATAAGGCCTCAAATTGAGGTGTTAGTGTTTTGTGGGATTTTCTTAATTTGTAGTCAATAGTTGTCTCTCAGTTTATAAACCTAATTAGAAAAGCGAGTTGACATCTAGTGTCACTCTAGTTAGATTATATTGTTGTTCAGCTTCATAGACATGCGAGAATTTTCGAAAATATCATACAGTACTTATAAAGGGTTGTAACTTCATTGTAATAGTCATGATGGAGAATGAATAAAAATGTAGTTATTCTTTCCACTCTCATTTGTTTGCATGGTTTTTAGATATTGTGAGTTGAATCAAATCTTATTGGTTGCATCATCCGGTATTAGAGGAGGAAGATGGTTGGGAGAGGAAGAGGAAGAGCAGGTCTTGCTCAGATGCATAGAGATATGCAAAACCTTCAAAGGAAACTAGCATATCTTATGAACATGTTAGCTACTCAAAGTATAATATGAAGAGAATTGTTTAATGAGGAGACAGACCAAGGAGTTTTAGATCAGCATGCAGAACATGAAGAAGAAGAAGAAGTAAAGCCCATACCTTTTGAAGAAAGGATGCTCAGGGATCTAGAAGGGATAAATGATGGGATTAAAATGGAAGTTTCAGACTATGCAGGGAGTCATAAACCAGAGGATTTAATAGATTGGTTGAAATCCATTGAATGTTTTTTTGAATGAAAGCCTATTATAGAAGAAAAGAAGATGAAATTTGCATGCACAAAGTTGAAGGGTCACATCATGATCTGGTGGGATCATGTGCAAAAAGACAAAACAAAAAAAAAAGGAAAATAAAAAATAAAGACCTCGGATAAGATAAAAAAAACGTTGCGAGAATATTTTTTGGTGCTGGACTATGCACAAACCATTTTTTTAAATTTCATAACTTGAAGCAAAAACTGTCTACCATGGAGGAATTCACACATGAGTTTTATCAGTTATCCATTCATGTGGATCACTAGGAAACTGATGAGTAATTGGATGCAAGGTATGTGAATTGTTTTAAATTTTCTATTCAAGATGAATTGAGCATGTATAGGGTTCGCAGGGTGGAAGTGGCATACCAGTTAGCCTTAAAGGCCAAGGAAAAACAAAACTAACAGTTTTCTCAAAGGAATAGAGGAGCAAGGAGGGGCACATTGTCTGCCTCATGAGGCGGTTTTAATTATGTAAGAGGTGAATCATCCCAAGGAGATTAAAAAGAAGAAGATAGTATATACATCAGGATGGAGGTCTTCTGAACGTAAAATATCTTGGATGCAGGTTGTTCAATGTAATAAGTCCTTGAGGTTGACCTGGAACGTAAAAGGTCCTAATGTAGCAGGTTGTTTGGTCGTAATCAGCCCTTACATATATGTGTGTGTGTGTGTGTGTGTTCCCATTTTGAGATGATAAGGTCATGAAGCACAAGAGGTGCCCCTAGGCAGTTCTCCCTTTACTGTTAGAACATAGGTTGACCATGCAAAGATGTAATGCACTGAGTGTTCTCTTAGGAGATTCTCTCATAGTAGAAGTTGTAGGTTGTCTTAATGACATGAAAATATATTTTCTTACTCCTATGGTGAAAGAATGCATGTGGTATTCATCTAAAGATTTGTTCTTTGTTTTGTTATGTGTAGGAAAAAAGAGATGATTTGGATATGATGAGATGAAGGTAGGATACGGAGGTTATTGTGGTGGAAATGTAAAGAAGGTCCTAAACTATTCCTACGATATGGATTTCTCGATATTTGATGAAGACCTGGATGAGGACTAGGACTACACCCATTCAAGAGAGGGTTGAAACTATAGAAACTTCCAATGAAAGATAGTACCAATTGATGATCGATAAGAATATAATGATGGCAGCAGCTATGATGATGACTCTATGACTCTGTGATGATGATGTTGTGATGAAGACTTGACCAGATGTGTTGATGATTGTAGAAGAGAGATAATACCTTCCTAGTTAAGAGGTAGTGTTGATGTATTTGTAACTTCAGAAGATATTCTGATATATATTATCATTGTATGTTGTTGTACCCCCATTGGAGATGTGTTTACCTCCTTGTGGGATGTCTTAATTATGTCTATGCCTTGATGTACAACCTTTGTTGTAAGTCGGGGAAATAGTCCCCAGTGTAACATGATGTAATGTGTATTTGGATTCTCTCTGGGAGAATTCCATCCTATTAGGGAATAAATTTGCACCCCAGTCTTAAGTTTGGTCAGTCACTAAAAGGGTATAAATAGGGAGGAGCTCTCCCTTATTTTTACACACCTCACACTCTCAAGTTCACATGAGAGAAAGAGAGAGAAAGAAAAAAGGAGGAGAGATAGATATTTTTTGAATACTTCTTATTACTGTGTTTGATCATATTACTATTATAAGGAAGTTTGAGGGGTTTTCTCCTTTATGGCTTCCTCGGTGAAAATATATGTGTCTTGTGTATATTTTATATCTGATGCATCTTGTTGTGCTTATTATTCTTTCAGATAAATATCCTAGATAAACTAATTAGATATAAAAGAAAAACTAACAAAAATTACCAGGCCAACTGGAACACTCATGACTTTGTCAAAAGTTCTAGTAGACATTTCAGCAGCAAAAATCGGGGCCTCTCCTTACATGAACGTTGTCGGAATCTAATTTTTTTTATGGAGAAAATCCTAGTAACAATAGTTTCAAATATTAAAATTTTTAGGAAATTATAGAGAAATAATGAAGTACTAGTGGTAAAACTTGTAGTTCTGGGTTCACTATAAGATCAAAGTTATAGTGCGTGGAAGTTATTGTTTTTTGCTAGTGTAAAAACTAGTATAAAATAGATGTTCTAGGTAGAACTATTCTATCTAAATCTTAAAAGATGCAAATTGAGTGCCTCTAGTTTAATAAGAAAGAATGCATTCCATAGTGTTTCTAGTAAATATATTGGAATTAAAACAAAAAATTGGTCTTGTGGTAGGCTGTACAAGTTCACATGCCTAAAAAGGACAAAAACAATAAGTTTTGAGATCATTACAAATTTCTCTTGTCACATTAGCATTTGATAAAACCGATGGAATTATAGACAAGACATGATAAGATACTATAGGTCAAAATTTCATACTCCCAAGGGTATAAATTTGAAAGATACTTCAAGATAAAGGTCGACTAGCTAGACAACCTAAAAACAAGGTTTTTAAAGGCATGGTTACTTGAAATTTGCATAACCTTTGATTGAAATATTTATTGAGGGGGATCCAAAATGTGTAATAGATAAAACCTAGAGAATAAATATTACTGGGCCCACATGGACAGAGGTGGAGCAAAAACATATATTCCTGTTAAACCTATTAAAGGCTCATCCATGACACAAGATGAGCATGATGATATAGAATGTGGGTTGTACTAGCTTAGCAAAAAATTATAAACATTAAAACTAAAATTCTATGAAAGGTGGGCATCATGGATATGGTAAATAATGATAAATTATCCAATTTGATCTCAAGAAGAACCTTGAAAACATGATGGAGGCACTTGTGAAGGAAATCAATGGCCTACTTACCCACAAGTCAATTCCTCAAGAAGAATATAAGGATAATAATATGGTGGAGTTCCAGTAACCTAAGGAGAAAATTCTATCATACTCAAAGAACAAGAGCCTTCTATTTGAGACACCTAATCACTCATTACTCCAATATCATAATAATCATGTGTTCAACTTTGGGACCAAGGAACTACTTGATTCCCAAGATAGATATGAAATATTTTAATGGTAATGATCCCATAATATCAATATTCTAGATGAAGAAATTATTTTATCTACACCAAGTGTTGAGTTTAGAAAAGGTAAATATTGCATCCTGGTATCTAGAATTTGATCAATTTGTGCGGTACAAATGGCTTCATGATCATAACAAGGAATCTATTGTCTCTTAGTGTGTATTTATGAATGAATTGATAACAAATTATGGGGATATTAATATCAACACCTTATTTACCCAATTGTTAAATATAAAGCAAAGAATTCAAGTTATAGAGAACATTAAAAACTTTCATAAGTTGAGTCTTAGAGTGAAGAACAATTTAGAGGATGATTTGTTGGGTCTCTTTATGGGCACTTTAAAGGAGATAATTCAGCATGAGGTACATATATTCAAACCTAAATAATTGGAAAATGTTTCTTTTTTGGAAAGGAAAATTCAAAGTAAAAGTATGGCTATGAGAATGGATACCACTAACACCTATATAGAGGGAAATGTTTGTTGACCTCGTGTAGACTACAAGATTGAGGCATCAACTAGTGGAGGAAAGAAGAGAAAATGGACTATGTTTTAATTGTGAAAACAAGTATTATAAGGGGAATAAGTGCAGTGGGAAACAATTATTCTACATAGATTGTGAGGAGGAAGAAAATCCAGAACTAGAACAATATCAATATGTATAACTAGAAGATACTATTCGAACCATATATTGTCATACATTGGCCATCATTAACAGTAGCACTCCTCAAACTCTCAAGATAAAATTATATATCAAAAAAGAAAAATATAACCATTATATTCACTTGCGACTAGGAATCGTACCACCTAACATCAAACCTTATAGGTACCCATATGCACAAAAAAGTGACATTGAGAATATGGTTTAAGAAATGTTAGATTTTGAACTCATTCAACCTAGCCAAAGTGATTTCTCTACAACAATATTGATGGTTTGCAAAAAGAAAGGCTTATGGCATATCTGTCCAGATTTTAGATATCTCAACAAGATGACCATTAAAGATAAGTTTCATATACCTATCATTAATGAATTGTAGACAACAATTTTATTTACTATGTTGAATATCCATTTTGGATATTATAAAATCATAATGAGGAAAGAGGACATTCTGAAAACTACCTTTACAACACATGAAGGTCATTCTGATTTTTTGGTGATGTCATCTATCCTTACCACTGCACCTTCCACGTTTCAAAGTTTGATGAATTTGTTTTTGAACCCTTCCTCCAAAAATTAATGTTAATTTTTTTTATGATATACTAATCTATAGAAAATCTTGGGAAAATCATGTACAACATGTTGACACGATCTTAAAACTATTGGAGGAGAAAAAAATAGATGCTAAGGATTTTAAGTGTGTCTTTAGGGTTCAAGATGTGAAATATTTGGGTCATATTGTATCTCATGAAGGTGTTAAAGTGTACGCTAAAAACTAAAGATATGATGGAATGGATGATTCCAAAGACCTTAAATAATCTTACAAGATTTGTCGGATTGATAGGTTATTACTGCAAACTCATCAAGAATTGTAGTAAAAAAGTATCACATCTAATAATGTTGTTAAACAATGGGGTTTTTTTTGGACTCAATAAGAAACATAATATTTTAATTTTTTTAAAGAATCTATATGTACAACTCCAATATTGATCACTCCTAACTTCACAAAAACCTTTATTATGCAATTTGATGCCTTGGAGCATGGCTTGGTGCAATCTTAATGTAGGAAGAAAGAGCCCTTTCCTTTAAAAATTTCCAACTAAAAGATAAAAAATTGCTCAAACTAATTTATGAAAATGAAATGTTGTCCATAGTGCATGAAATTAAGAATGGAACACTTACCTAGTAGGAAGACACTTCACGGTAAGAATAGATCATCATAGTCTTAAGTGCTTCTTGGAACAATGATTAAATTTAAAAGAGTAATGATTATGGATTAAAAATATTATAGGTTATGACTAAAGTTATCTACAAAAAAAAGAAATCAAAATGTGGTAGTAGATGCACTTTCAAGCAAAGAAGAAGGCATGGAGGTTTTACTTTGTTCTATTTCCATTGTACAATTTGATTGAGTGGAAGAAGTGGTATAAAATGGAAGTAGGATAGTAAAGTTGGCAATATAATTCCACAACTACAACAAGACCCTAGTGTAGCAGATAAAATTGTGTGGAAGGATTATGCATAATGGTACATAGATCACCTATATTTATGTAATAATTCCGAACTCAAACAAAAGGTCCTTTTGAAATTGTGCACTTCTCCTATAAGAGGTTATTAAAGGTTATTGACAACTTAACATAGGATCGAGAAGGATTTTTCTGGAAAGTTCTAAAAAGTGGTGTTGAAATGTTTGCAAGAGAATGGTTGGTTTTCCAATAGAATAAGGAAAAGAAAATTAAGAGACTAGGTCTTCTACAACCATTATCCATACCAAGTCATCATTGGGAAGAGGTCTCAATGGATTTTATCACATGTCTACCAAATTCGAAAGGAAAGAATGACATCATGGTAGTGGTGTATCAACTCAAAAAGTATTCCCATGTATTCTCTCTTTCTCATCCTTTCAAATAAAGAATTACAATAGTTGCAACATTCATGGAAATAGTTTAGAAGCTACATGGAATTCCCAAGTTTATTGTAAGAGACAAAGATCCAACTTTCACTAGTAATTTTGGAAGGAAATATTTTCTTGTTTGGGTACTCAAATGGCTCTTAACTCCTCTTACCATCCTCAATCCGATGAGAAAAGTGATATTGTGAATAAATGTCTAGAATGGTATATTCCTTGCTTTTCATTTGATAAACAAACACAATGGGTCAAGTGGTTTTCTTTGGAAGAATGGTGATACGACATGTCCTTCCATACTCCATAAAAAATGTCACCATTTATGTAACATTATGTATATCATCCTTGATCTGTCACATTATCCTTGAAAGGGAAATATAAGGTTCAAGCAATGGACAATCACATAGATATCCAACAAGAGGTTATCCAACTATTGAAAGACAACTTAGCTATAGTGAAAAATAGGATGAAACATCAAGAAAATCAACATTATAGTGAAATAAAATATGAAATGGGGGATTGGTTATTTTTAGGCTAAACCGTACAAACATATGTCCCTCTAGCAACAAAAAGAAGGGAAATAAGTTAGCACCCAAGTATTATGGTTCCTATACTGCTTTGTAGATGATTGGAACTATGCATTACAAATTGGAGTTTCCTGAATCTTCACTTGTATATACAATCTTCCATTTTTCTCTCCTAAAAAAGGTAATTGAAAACAAGAACCTAGCTTAGAATGTTTTTCTAGAGATTGGTGAAGGGAAAATCATACTTGAACTAAAACAATCCTTGAAACATGGGTCAAGCAATTATTGATTACATCATCAAGTGGAAGAACTTTCCAACAAAAGAGGAAACATGGGAAGGTGTGTTATCCATGTAGAAACATCCACATTTAGTCAAGTGTAGAGGATAACACTTGTTTAAAGTGGATGGGCATGTTAATTCCTTGATATTCTAACATAACTTTTGTATTATTGTATTAATATTGTATTTATTGGTTTTCTATGACCTTAATTGTAATTGTACCCTTTGTCTCTGATATATACCAATGAATCATCTTTTTATGGATCATCTAATATTTTGAATTTGATTATTGTAAAAGAAGGTTTCCCCCTCGAAGAGGCTTCTTATTCATATCTTTATTTCATTCTCAAGACATTGGGATACTCTTTATTTCTATTTGTATGCTATGTTTGGATTGGTCCATAACAAAAAATCATAGATCCAAGCCATTTATCCTAATAATTTCATCAACAAATATTCAAAACACTATATGGGAAAAACATATACTATTGGTTAATGAGTCTAAATATTCTCTTCATATGATTTTTTGTTCAGACAAGTATGCAAAATTTACTTAATCTCCTTGTAATTTTTCTTTTATTTTCCAATTAAACTTGAAAACCATTCATACATGTGAAATATTTTGATCCTACTCAATCAATATATGAAAGATAATTAGTCTACCGATGAAACAAAGAAAAGTAGAAGAAGCAAGCAAGATGGATTACAAGATTAAGAAATCCCAAAACAAACTTGCATAATGAATAAATCAATCTCATGCACTTCCATATATGCATTGAAAAATCATTATAATAGTTTTTAATTATCCAACTTAAAAAAACCAAATATGAAACCTTCCAAGAAATGGATATACTCATAGAAAAAAATAGGAAGAAAAATCAAAGCAAATATACATTGAAGAAGAATAAAATGAAGAAATACAATTTGTATCTTCTCCAACATCATTTACCCAATACTATGAGTTTTTTTCACTTCATGATTGTTTTATTTGATGGTTTGCATTATATCAGCATTCATTAAAGTGATAAAATTATTTTCAATCATTTCAGGCTCTCTTGGGTGACAAGAGGCACTATGCCCTTGATTTGGGAGTGAGATTCATTTGTTGAGATGTTGATTCGATTTGGAAATCAATGTCAGTTGTTAGCAACCACATTTAAATGCATCTTTGAATTCTTTGATATGTTAAACTAATTAGAGATAGATGTAGGGATAGCTTATATAATATGATGCATTGACATGGAGATGGGATCACTACACTTTTATTTGTAGCATTAACAGATGGTGCTTGTTGCTTGAAATGGATCTAAATGTCCATGAATTTGAAAGAATCCGTAGAAAGCAATGAATAAACACTCAACTACAACATTGAGTTGAAGATAGAACTTGTTTTAAGAGAATGAGGGAAAGGAATGGAGGACAAGGCTACCCATGTACTTTATGATGCCATAACTAAGGCTACCGAGGTAGTAACTAAGTGTTACAAAAGGAAAAAAAATAGCTACTAGGCTTAGAAATTAATAATAATAAATTTAGGGAGTCAAAGAGGAACATTATTGGGTTGGGGATACCAATTTCATTTAAGAATGAAAACTCATTGGGATACAAGGCTAGGGTAGCATATCACTATGTTGGAAATCTTATTGGACTTTGAAGTGTGCAAGTGTAATTTTATTTTCCTTTCAAATCCAAAAATAGTAACTTTTATCCCTTTACTAGTGCCAATAATCGTAACTTTCACCCACCTCAACATGCAAGAGGAAAACCACTAGGTTGGGGATCTTGTTGTCCTCTCAAGTCAACGACTTATCCTTCCTTTGTAAAACCATTGGGTCAGGAAGCCAAGAAATGTCCAAAAGCAACATTTTAATCTTTAAATCACTAAACACTACCAAAAATAAAATAAACAATACTAGGAACTCATACCACTTCACTCTATAAAGTGAACTACACTTTGCATACTCCATGTGTAAATCGTTTAGTCTAGAGAGTCGTTAGGCTATTACATGGCTCAACTAACTTATTGGCATTCATCGCAAGGGATAAAAACATACATTTCATTCAAGTGTTTTGTGTTCCAATATGAGATAAAAATATATACTACCAAGGATCTATATTCATTACACTATATTCTAAAGCTCAAGTGCAATATCAAAACAAAACCATGAGATTTTTCAATGAAGGATTAAAAATTAATTAAAATGTTCATTAGTAGACGTTTTTGGTTTTTGGATTCATAAACTTAGACGTTTTTTGTTTTTGGATTCATAAACTCATACACAACACACTTGAAATATATCATAAAACTATCAAAATAAAGTCATAGAGGAGATGATAATATTTCCAACAAGTGGTCAGGGACCCTATTCTATATTGAGCTCAACGCCTTTTATAAACCAATAAGTGAAAATAGCATGTTTGATGGGAAACATTTTAATCTACATTTTTTTACTTTTGAGGGTTATAAATAGATCATGTCTATTCCATTGTGATTATAGACTAAAAAAATATGTATCCTCTTCCAAAATTCCTGTATTCAATTCAGTTGGACCCAAAAAATGTGCACACGTAATCGTTGGAGACCAAAGTTCAACTTTCACATAGTGCATTGCTTCACTTAGATTGATAACTCTTGATGCAATCATCATATATGTTATATGGTTTTCATCCCAAATTACTATCTTCTTTGGAATCATCACACATGAAACATATATTTATTGGTAAATATCACCTTAGAAAAAAAAATCAAAGTCCATTAAATCATCGTGTAGCTTCAAAACTTGGTCAAGAGTCGTTCAATAATAAGAAATGATTCCCTATAATTTAGTAAAGGCAATAGAGAATATATATATATTCAAAATAAATCCTTTATACATATTCATACTCCATATACCAATCGCATCAATCTTACCGTTGAGATTTCAAATCTAAAATCCATCTCTCTTTTGACAAAAACTTCAAGATAATAGTGTATGGCATTACTTCATTAAACAAAACATAATTCCAATGCAACATTCTTAAATTCATTTCTTATATCGCCTTGTCTTAAAGCGTTGTTATAAATACAAAATACCAAGATGTTGGTGAGAGAGAATTGTGATGCTATCCCCAAGCAGGCTAGGGTTTGGGGTTTAAACTACTTAAAAGGAAGGATATTTTGATGGGTACTGGTAGGTGGGTGGTCCACGGTTTTTTTCCTTTTCCTTCATGGGACTCTTGTGATGGAGATGAATTGTCCATGGTTATCTTGCTCAGTTTCTCTTTTCTTGCGCAGCTTTAGCTTCTTATTTTAAATTGGTTGATTGGTTGGACCATGGGGTTGGTTACTACGATTACTACTTTACTACTCCAAAAGGGGCTATAAATAGCCACCAGAGAACAGAGAGATGGGTTGTATTTAAACTAGAGTTTTAAACCTCACTTAACCTACTTAGTTAGTTATGTTGACATGTCAAAGTATCGGTTTCTCCCCTTGTAAACATGCAACCTTTATCATTTGTGATTATTACTCTAGAATGTAGCCTCTTGGCTTTGTTGAATGGTCATAGGTTGAATAGTAATTGGTTTTCTTCCCATTACCAATACTACACTTGAAGATTTCACAACCTACAAAATTTCATGGTATCATTTTAAAACCATTCTGAACCATAAGCCACATATCAATAATTAATTAAGCAAGCAAGTGCACAAAAACAATTTATTGTTATTCTCACACAAGAAGATGCAATCAAAGCTTGGATTAAAACCAATGCACAAAAATGATTAATTGTTATTCTTACGCAAGAAAATGCAATCAAAACTTGGTTAAAACCAATTCATGTTTGGATTGATGCAAATAATTAGAAACCATGTATTCAATAATGTAAAGAGGAGTGGCCAATCCATTACATCACTAGTCAATCATTCATAAATCCATTCACAAAGCATTAATTAATTTATAACCCCCAAAACATCAAAGAATTAGAAAAAAGGAAATTCAAGAGCCATCAAAACATAATGACGAAACTCATGAAAATGTTAAAGGGGTTAGTTTTATGAGACGGTCCCAAGGAAGGCTGACAAGTATATTTCAAAGGAGGTTCCAAAGGATGGAGTTGCTCAACCCCTCTCCTTTTAGTCGAGACCTCCTTTCGTCGGACCTCCGGGTCCTTACTTATTGCATCATCTTATTAGGTTCCCCAGCCTAAGGACTTAGATTTAGATTTAGTTGAGGCCTCAATAAGAAGTAAAGAAATAGTTGATAGGATTCATGGTCAACAATGTGGTAAGAAACATTTTGTGAAAAGATCAAGTTAGTATCCTATGAAGCGTCAAGGATGAGCTCCTCACCTTAAAAGTGAAAGAGGAAAATATCAATATATTGATTTTGGGATTATATCACATCTATGGAAAACTAAGCAACCATTGCGTCCATAAAATCTTCACGAAAGAAATGTAGTTAAGTCGATTAGGTCAAGATGCCATTCTATTTTAAGTAGGAAAAGCATAAAATGATTGAGGAAAATAAGAAAAGGGTTCACAACATAATACATTTTTTCCTTCAAACTTTTGTAAGTGCAATCCAAATTTCCATTTTCCCTATTTTTAGATTTTAATTTTATCTATTCTTTCTATTGGAGCTGTCCCTTTATATTTAGTTTCTACATGTAGCCCAACGCATGTTTATAATGAGGAGGCTATACAAAATAGGTTCAAATCTAGTTGAGTCCTTTAAGGTTATAGCCATTATTCTTCCTAATAGTTGAATCACCCTCAAGCTGGATATTCTAGGGAATAGGGGATGATCCCACAAAGTTTTAATTAGAAAAAAATGTGTATGTTTGTGCATCTATTATGCTATGCTCTATCAACAACTTCGAGCAGTTGTTGTGAATATGATCTAAGTTCAAATCTTGTATAGGTTACAAGTGATATAATAAAACACTTCTTGATTATAATGATAAATGGAAAAGTAAGAAGTTTTCACAACCCCTTAAGGTTCCATGGGAGAACCTAGGGGTGGTGGTTGAAAATGTGAGGCTTGAATTCCACTCCCACATACATAAGTGGATCAAATCCTACCTCAAAGTCCTCCATAAAGATAGTCATTTTTAGTTTGTTGGGATATGGTCTAGAAACAACTTAGGGTGATTGGCATGAGTATGACTTATGTTCAAATCTTGATTCCATCATGCCCACCTTGCATGGTCGATGACCAAGTGTGGATTGTTGTGTGTTTGCAATATAATTTTGATATTCATTTTTTTGGCAATGATGTAACAACCTTATATTCATTTGATGTTGAGTATCTAGTTTATTAATGTAAGTGCAACATAATTGTCATTGATAATTAAACCTTTAAGTCAAAATAGCATGAAATTTTCCCAATGAGTTCTCTTAAAAATAATATATATACACATTCTCACTACGTCTTATGGGATTACCAACACTACTACGATTGGTAATTTATACTTCCCTTTGTCTAAAAAATCAAGCAAAATGGAAGAATCNGTGTGTGTGTGTGTGTGTGAGAGAGAGAGAGAGAGAGAGAGAGAGAGAGAACAAAAACTTGGAGAAATTAACTTCATACACATATGTCAAAGTTGATCTTCATCAAAAACTTAATTGGAACTATACCATTTCCAAATTGAATAATATATGGTGGAAAAATATTATGGACTTGAAAATAGTTTTAAATCAATAGACGTTTGGATTTGGGATAAGAAGAAACTCCTCCATCGTGTCCCTCATCCTATCTTATGTGGATGTGAACTTGGGGTTTCAACATCTCGAGATAATTGTGGACAAGGATAGAAAAAACCCAAAATAAAATTTAACATATAATCTCATAATAAAGGAAAGACACCATATCCTATCATCCTCATAGAACAGATTCTTTGCACCATTGAGGACATGACTATGACTAGTTAACTAATGTACAAGAAAAAGTTATACAACATGAGAGATAAGAGGCTTCCTAAGATTGATTTATACGTTAGTGAAAACAACCTGCAACTTAAACGAGGTTGACATAAAGATGCCATGTATTGGCTAAATCATTGGGAAATTGAGAAAGAGTCAACTAGCAGGATAGTGATAATATCAAAAGTATTATTACGTCTAAATTTAAGGAGAATTTCTGGTGCGATAAAGAATAACATATAATAGAAAGTTAAGATATTATGAGGTGATCAACCCTAATCTAGAATATCAAAAGTATCTCTCTTTTTTAACTAGCAAAAAGAAGAAAATCATCATTGCTAACATAAGAACAAACTCTCACAAGTTGCATAGTGAAACAGGGCACTAGACAATTCCTAAAACGTCGTGGGATGAAATAATTTGTCATATTTTTAATAATAATAGGGTTGAAGATGAAAATTAATTTCTCATAGAATGTTCTATGTACACCCACATTAGAGTGCAATTTGAAACATTTTGTTACAATACTAACCTTCCTAACATTTTAACTCATCATAACTATGATGATGTAGAATTACTTCTCTTTAAGCTTTTCAAGCATGCATTTGTTTTTTTAAAGAAAACCAATTGGTTCCTTACCTTGTTTAAGGTCCAACAAACCAAAGTTGGTCATAGTGGACATTGTCGTCATCATCATCATAATATTGTGTGTGTGTGTAATGCCACATATCAGATATAATAATTAATGAAAATAAATACGCAATATTGATATTAAGAGAGGATTTTAAAATTGAATAATAGAGATTTAAAGAAAAAAGTTAAATAAAGCTAATTAAAGTTGGTAGCAATTCATATAATTTTTTACAAGAATAGAATTTCATCAAAAATTATATCATGGAGTTTGAGAAGTCAATTCTTGTTAGCTCATTTGATTAAGGTGTGGGTCTCATCAGTAGGGAGAACCAGGTTCAATAATCCTTAAGGGTGAGCTAGTTGGGAAGAGACATTCAAAATCCAACCAGTTGAGGGTTAGTGTGGCTTAGGCTGGGGGTGATCCCTGGGTGATTTTGATGGCTTAGATGCCCCTGGTTCATGGTTTCTTAGACCAAAGGCCACTGCCGCAAGTCAAGAAGATTCTATCAAATAAAAAATTTGATGGAGTTTGAGAAGAGGGTAATGAAATCTTTTGCTTAGAGTAAATATTGGTCTTGAGAATTTTTGGAACTTGGGATTCATAATGCAAAGGAATAGAATCTGACATTGGTTATCTGATTGAGGGATGAGGGGCTCTCAATGGTATTGGTTGGGAGGAGAACGCCCCCTACATTTTATTGTTCGATTGATTATGGCCAAAAATAGCAAGTGAGTAGAGCCTGATAGTTCCATCTTCACAAAGATAGTAAATCCATTTCCTTGCAATGCTCAAGTATATTACATCACGCAATTGCTATATTTGATTTATGTAGCAAGCAATTAGATAATGTTATATTTTATGAATTTTACATATATATTCATTTTAATGATAAGTTCACATTATATTAAAATTTATATCCCTACATCAATTCTCGCTAGCTCATTCAGTTAAGGTGTGGCTCTTGTCAGTGGGGCCACCTAGGTTCAATTCCCCTTAGGGGTGAGCTAGTTGGGAGGAGACACCCAAAATCCAGCTAGTTGAGAGTTGGTATCGTCTAAGTCGGGTGCGATCCCCATATGATTTTGATGAATTAGATACCCTTCGGTCATGGTTTCTTAGACCAAAGAAAACTCTTATAAATCATAAAGATTCCAACAAAAATAAATAAATATTATATCCTTACAAAAATATACAAAAATATACATATTAATGTATAGTTTTAATTAAAATGAATATACAATTAAAATCTTTACAATTAACTTTTTAAAAATAATAAAACTATATTATTTCATTCTCAACGTAGATTCCATGTACATGCTTTCCCATTTTTAAACAACCGTCCCTCCGTGCTCTTACATGACAACCTAAATTTGTAGCATTCTTAAACACATAATTCATATCAATAATTCACTCAAGAATGGCATCACAAATGAAATGTATTCATGGTCACAACTCATAAGATAATTTATGATTTATGAAAACATGAGAAATTTTATAATTTTATTGGTAAATTATATTTAAAAATAGTTTAAAGCTATGTTAATCTTTAATTTTAAAAATATTTAAAATGATACAATTTTTAAATTTTTTTTTATGTTGATATATGTTTTTATTTGAGATTTTGGGGTGGCTACCTATATTTTCTAGGATTACACAAGGATGAGATAAGTGTACTGTTTATATTGATTTTTTTGTCAACTTATAGATAACATGTAGTTCAAACAAATGATTACAATTAAGCATGGAGAACAAGTAACATATAACTTGTTTATGACACTTAACTTGTGGCCTATTACTATTCACCAACCACAAATTAAGTAGTTGTACTAGTTAATAATTTAAAATGGACTTAAAGCACTTGTTATCTTAATCAATTCAACAAAACTCATAACTCATAACTTATTTATATATCATGAAGATACACAAATATAATCTTCCTTATTGTCAATTTATATTTATTTGTATCTTAACATTTTAATTTTGTAAATATATTTTTATTTAAATTTGATATCTCTTTTTTATTTTTATACATAACCATTTTATATTAAATGTGTAAATAAAAAATCTCATATATATATGAATATACATATTTGATTAGCATATAGTTATATAATTATCTATTTTTTAAAGTTTTAAGAGTATGTGGTTAGAATAGTTATTAAAATTCTTCAAAATAATCATACTACTAATAATATATTAGTATCATTTGTTATTATTATTTTTTAACAAGAATAAAGTAAAGATATTATATTATATAGAAATTAAGGAAATCTTTAACAACTAGAAATATATAATAAGATTTTAAATACAAAAAATAAGTTGTTAGAAAAGTAGATCCTTCAAAAGCTTTATTAATGTATATGTTTTAAGTTGAGTATAATATGTTTGAAAAATGTTATAAAATGTATTGTCTAATAAAATTTTCTAAGATAACACTACAGGGAAAAAATATACCTATGATCAAATCTAAGAAAAGGCATGGACATTGTCTCCCTCATCCACCAACTACTCCTAAGCAGGTCCATGTTCACTTAACCCTTCAATTTTCTAAGTGGTAGTATGTTGTATTGTCTCCTCTTCCATTTCCTACAAACCCACACACTGCCCAACCTAGGATTGAGTTCCTTTAGCAAAACCCAAGATCATATTAAAGTGCATCTCAGATCCATTGATTAGTTGTCCCATTTTAACCCCCTACTCCTTGACCTTGGAATCTACCTCATCTTCTCTAATGTATTGTTCCTTTATATGTGAGTTGATGTGATTAATAGGTTGCCTCATGCCATCCATTTGAGAATTGAGCCTTCAAATAATTCTCTTAATGTCCCTTATTTCATTAAGGGCTTCCCCCTCATCTATGTCCTTATTCAATGGATAGGTCATATATTCACTTATCCACAGAGAAGTAGAGTAGAATTTCCCAAATCCAAGAACCACAAAGTTGCCACACAACATGAATACTAATAAAGGAGGGAAGCAACAAATGCAAGCTTAGATCCTCTAGCCTATATAACATCAAATTCCTAACACTATTACCCCAAGTCCACAGAGTTCAACTAAACACTGAGAGCACAAGACTAAATATTACCTCTCTCTGAAACCTAGAGGTTCCAACGAAATGCTTCTAAGTTGTTTGGAGCACTAACAACTTCCCCTAGAGCATCAACATTTCAACTAAGACAATCCAAAGGAATCCCACCAGTATTATAGGAGCCCAAACTAAATGGCATATTTTGTAACGCTTGTATAGATAGAGGAAATGATGAGGATAGGGGAAGGAAATGCTGCCTCTCTCAAGATAAACGTGATGTGGCCTCACTACAAAGCAAGCTAAGCCTCCAGTTAGGGCATGTGCCAAGCATGCCTCCAAATACAAAAAAAATAACTATATTTTTTAAATTAATACTCATTCTTAATTAACATAGATATCAAGGAAGCCTTCTTCACCCTAGAAGGTCTTCATTTTACACCAAATTCCTTTATCTAGTTTAACTGTTTCATTGACAAATTAGATGGCAACAAAACTATTATAACTCTCGTTATGAATAAAATTCATATCCTTGAAGCCTTGAATATTCTAAACAATTCGATCAGAGATCATGCCTTGTATAGTTCCCTACTTTACTTTACTTTACTTTACTGATCTTCTCCTTACTTAATAACAAGAAGTGAGTCACAACAAATGTAACCGGTTGTAAATGAAAAGCCTTCACAGTTTTTGATCCTCAAAATAAAAAATATGATTATTATATTTTTTAAACCAACAAATTGCATAACAAAAACAACATATATACAACATCTCTATCGTATTAGATATCAAATATCTTTAGAATATAATAATAAAATAAAATGTTGGACCAGCATAACTCTTAGATCCTTAATGAATGATACCATGGACCAACCTGAGAGTATTCCATAATATGATGAGAATTGATTATTCGCAACCTTATAAAGTCGAAGAAATATTCTTACGGTCGGGCATAAACAAACACAATAAAGTCTTAGAGCTTTTCTTTTTGGGAATAACAATTTCATACGTTTAAGAATTTGACTTTGTTTTACATGGAGCTTTCTAATAAAAAATTTCAAATTAAATAAATTATATTAATTAAATAAATTGAAGTGAATCCAAATTATTTTAACATTACTTAAAAGGATTCATTAAACTGTTAAAGTGTTATTAAAAGTGTGGAGAAACCATTTTTTTAAATTGTTTTTTTAATATTAATTAAATTTATTTATTTATATGAAATATTATTTTGTATTTTTTTGGCTCATTAGATAGAATAAACCATGATTGAATGTACTTTTAAGGCACTCCTTATAATAAGTCACCACTTTGAAACTTAGTAGATACTAACCTATCAAAAATTTTTTTTTGCTTTTCCTTGCTATATTATTACTTACACAATTTTGTTTAGGTTAAAAAACTATGAATTTTATGTTGCATTACTATTTTAAAACATTATTCATTTTTCAATTTAAGGTATTTTTTATAATAAAAGTTTAATTTTAAAATTAATATATATATATATACATTTTTCAACAGGAAAATATCTGCCATTCTAAATAAAGGATGGCTTTTAAACTATTCTAGAGAAAATTTCATTAAAGAAGAAACGTAGTCCTTTCTTCATCAAACATCTCAGAATGAGTTCCAGCTTTACAAAAATCACAAGCCTATTAAATTCACAATGTTCTTTAGCTGTCTGTGATAGGTGTTCTTTTCCTTTCTGTCTGTTACATTTCAAATACCTGCAAAATCCTCTGTTTCTATCTTACTTGGCTCCAATAGAAGGGCCAGTTTGGATAGTCTGTTTGCTTCATAATTCAATTCTCGGTATATATGTGTGATACTGAAGCTTGAAAATAATCCCAATAGCCTTCTGATCGCATTGAGAAGCTGTTGTAGATGTGAAGCATTTATTTGGATCCTCCTATTAACCCAGTCCACCACCATCTTTGAGTCCCCAAAGACTTGCATTTGAGTTATGTTATTGTTTATAGCTAGTTCAAGAACCAAATGTAGTGCTGCAAGTTCAACCTTGTTATTTGTGCAGTGGCCTCCTGCATATTTACCTTGGATCTTCTGGTTGTTTGGGAGATAAAGTACTGCTCCTGAACCACCCAGTGGAGGATCCCCTTGACTTGCTCCGTCGAAAAAGGACCAAGGAATTCCTTTGTTTATTTCTGGAGGAACTAGCACTCTAACTTTTGAATCTTTCACTTGTAATCTGTGTTCTCTGGTCCATTGTATCACAAGGGCAACAATTACTTCAGGTGGGATCATTTTGTTATTGAAGGTTGCAGTGTTCCTAGCCCACCAGATACCATAAGTAAAAAGAGATGGGAAAGCACTGTGGAGACATACCGATTTTTCTGTCCACCAGGCTTTTGCTTTGTATTCCAGAGTAGTCCCAGGATCTCCTTAGGATTTTAACTCTCTACACATTGTTTTCTATACGGTGTCTGCATAAGAACATAAATTGAAAAGGTGAGAAACATTTTCCTCATTTGAATTGCAGAGTGCACGCCAATTTGGGCCATTCCAGCACCTTTTCTGTAAGTTATCCCAAGTCAAGATTTTATCATTGAGAGTCAGCCATAATGTGACTTTGGCCTTTAAGTGTCCTTGCTTTCCATAATTGTTTCCACCACTCTTCCATCTCTCCCTGAAAATTTTCCCCTACCCAAGTCTTATAACCAAGTTTGGCCGTGAAGTCACCATTGACTGGGTTTTTTGTCCACACCAGCTTGTCTTCCCTATCCTCTTCTAAATGGATAAAATTCGATTTGAGTAGTGAGACATGTTCCTCCCATTCCTCTCTAAGACCTTCTTCTAGTCCTAGTTGTTTTGAGTTCTTCCAAAGAGTTTCCCTTTCTAAAGATATTGAACAGGCTTGATTTAAGTTCCAAATCCCTAAACTTCTAAGTTTTGAGACTAGACCTTTTGAGAGTTTATACCTCTCTCCCGCTCCTGACCACAGATCTTCTCCAACTCTGATCTTTCTCCCATTCTCGACCAACTAGGCCAGCCAGTTCCCTACTAGGGGAAAGGCTAGGACCAAGGCTTTCCAACCTATGGACCCGTTTTTGTAGGTTCTGTCTCTTTTCCTTATCCATTCATGTATGGACTCATTTGGACAGTATTTAGATGATAAGAATTTGCCCCATAGTGAGTCTGGATTCTTAATCAGCCTCCATAAGGTTTTAGCAGCCAAGGATTGGCAGAAAAGAAAGGGATTCTTGATCCCCCATCCCCCTAACTCCTTGCGGCTGGCAAGCAGTTGCCATTTGGCTAGGGGGGCTCCTTCAGCATGTCTCTTGGCCTACCATAAGAATGAGAGGAATTTTTTCCTCAGTTTCTGCAAGATTCCCTTGGGGATATAAGCGATTGTGTCCCAATAAATCGGGAAGCTCTGGAGAACAGCTTTAAGCAGTACCAGTCTTCCCCCTCTGGATAAGAATTTGAAAGTCCAACTTCCAATTCTGTTCTCAATTTTTTTATACAACCACATCCAATCTTTGAAGGAGTATGCATTGGGCTTGACAACAAACCCTAGAAATTTGAAGCCATCATCCTTTGGTTTTAAAATGTAAGGGGTTTCGGCTCGAATCCTCTCCTTGATTGCTTCTGGAATAGCATTTTTTGAGAGAATATTTTTTTCCACATAGATGTGCATGCCCATAGCTTTCTTATATAATTCTAGAATCTTCTCTGTTTCCTTTAGATTCTCCCAAGTGCCCTCTCCTAGCATTACCACATCGTCTACGAACAGGATATGTGTTAATTCCACTGAGCTCGTAATCTTTATTCCTTTGAAGGATCCTGCTCTTTTTTCATGGTTGTTGATTCTGCTAAGGGCATATGCTATTAGTAGGAAGAGGAAGGGGGAGAGAGGGCACCCTTATCTAAGGCCTCTAGAAGCCCTGAAGAAATTAGAGGAAGATCCATTAATCAGTACAACAAATGATGCTAATTGTACACATCCCATGATCCAGTTGACTATTTCCAAATCCAAACCTATCTGAATCATTACCAATCTTAAGAATGTCCAATTTACCCTATCATAGGCTTTGGAGAGATCCAGCTTAAAGGAAAAGGCTGAATTTTTGGAAAGTTTGATGGTATGAATCTTTCCTATGCAAGGGAAACTGCATAGTGGATTTTCCTATTGAACGGGAAACCAAACTACTCTTGGTTTATGACCTTGCTTAGAATTGGCTTCAATCTTAGGGCTATTGTCTTAGCTATTATTTTGTAGACCATATTGTAGCATGAAATGGGCCTGAATTCTTCGAAGGAGGAAGGATTTTGTTTCTTGGGGATTAGAGCCAAGAAGGTGGAATTCAGTGCTCCTAATACTTTCCCAGCCCTTTGGGATTCTTGAACTATTTTCAGCAAATCTTCTTTTACTAGGTCATAAAACCCCTGAAAGAATTCAATGGTGAGCCCATTCGGACCTGGGATTTTCCCTTTCTGACAGGAGTACACCACCTTCTCCAGTTCCTCCTCTGTAACTTCAGCCTTCAGGAGAATCGTCATTTCCTCATCTATCATTCTAGGGAACAGATTAATTACCTCCAGTATTTCTTGAATGTTACATCCTGCTGGTTCCTTGAATAGATTTTTAAAAAACTCTTCCCCCGCCTCAACTTTTTCCTTAAAGGAATTGAGCATTACCCCGTTCATGTTTTTTACTGTCGAGATTGTATTCAAATTCCTTCTGTTATTGGCGAAATTATGAAAGAATTTAGAGTTGTTGTCTCCCTCTTTTATCCAGATTGCTCTGCTTTTTAGCCTTAGAAGCTTTTCCTCTTTAGCCAATAGTTCTTCTCCTTTTATCTCCTTTTCCCTTATCTCCTTTAATTCTTCTTCTGTAAACACATCGGTGTTGTTCCGCTCATAGATCCTTTTCAAAGCACTTTCAACTTCTTTGAGTAATTTTTGTTGATTTACAGAGTACAACTTAGCCCATGGTTTTGACACCTTTTTAACCTTCTGCAAATTTTCCAACATTTGCTTCATACATGAGGTATTAGGGTTTGCCTCGAGGGGTTTCCATGATTCTCCTATTAACCTCCGATAGTCTTCTTCTAATAACCATTCTGGGTTGAATTTGAAGGGGGCCACCGGTTTGGCTTCTGGGTTTTGGATTTGAAGCAAGACTGGGAGGTGGTCTGACAAGCCTCCTACCTCAACCCAAGTTCGAATTATTAAAGACCCCGAAAGCAAATTTTCAGAGAGCAGAAATGCATATATATATATATATATATAATTTTAATATATTGATAGGTGTTTATATCTTAGAATTTGAGTTGGACTAACACCTATGCTTTTCTTAGATTACGAGGATGAGACAAGTGTATTATCCAAATTGATTTTATGGCATTAGTTCCAAATTAGAAATAAAGAATTATAAAAGAAAAAATAATATAAAAAATAACTCATAATTAATGCATATATGGATAATTGATAGCTAATGCATGGATAACTTGCACCTGATACATGTATAGTAACTAAAGCATGTATAACTCTTAGTTGATGCATGGATAATGCCAAACAACTAATTTAACTACATTAAAACTAATACTAACTTATTTGTAACACTTAATTTATGGTTTATCAATATTCATTTACAACAAATTAAGTTTTCTATTCTATAAGTTAAAAAATTAAAATTAAAAATAAACATAATATTGAAAATTATAATATTATTAAATTATATTATTCAAATTTAACCAACTCTTACAATTAAAAAATAAAATAATCGTAACAACTTCGATCGATATTTATAATATACATAATATTGAAAATTTTAATATTATTAAATTATATTATTCAAATTTAACTAACTCTTACAATTAAAAAATAAAATAATCGTAACAACTTCGAAACATATTTATAATATACATAATATTGAAAATTTCAATATTATTAAGTTATATTATTCAAATTTAACTAACTCTTACAATTAAAATATAAAATAATCGTAACAACTTTGAAACATATTGATAGATAATACCCAATTATAGTAGAGTTCCAACGACTAAGCATAACTATTTAATTTGCACTATTTTAATGAAAATAATCTTAAAATATCAATAATTATTTAATCTAATTAAAAGAGTAGATAATTGCATAGGTCGGCTCCAAAGATTCCTTCCCTAAAGAGAATTGAACGAATATAAAATTTATGAAAGTCAAAGCAATATTCTTAATCTCAATCCTTAAGGGACACCATTTATATTCCTTATATTTATCCATTTGACTTTATATTTGTCCATTTTCATAATCTTCAATTCTGATTGTTGTTTATTTAAGTCTCATATAATCGTGTGTTGATGCTTATGCATATATCATTGCATTTGGAATAATATATATGTTTACCTTGTCATTGACTTTTAATTGAGAATACGTGTCACATGGAAATGTTTGAATTAATTGCATTTCAATAATTTCTTTTTCATATTAGGTATGGTTGGATCGAATCATACGTGTCACATGGAAATGCTGGATTTTTTATTTTTATTGAAACGATTGCATTTCAATAATTTCTCTTTCATATTATGTATATCATGTCCCAATGTGTTTGGGAATAGACCCAATTGGGATAGGATACTTTAAATTACAATTAATACATTTTATATCACTATTCCCTTAGTACTAGCTCCAGATTACAATGGGTGGTTTGAATCATAGATATTTTTAAGATTTTTTAAATTCTTATGTATATGACGAACTTTATGATATATTGAAAAAATTGAACATTATTTTATTAATAATATGTATATATAAATTTTTTTGGTGAGTCTCTCACTAAATCATATAATCTTGTAAAATTTGAAGAATACTTCCTAGAATTATAAAATATTGTAAAATTTTTGCGAATCTTTCACAAAATGATAAAACTTTGTAAAGTCTTGTGAATCTCTTACTAAATTATAAAACATTATGAAGTCTTGGCAAATTTTTTGACAAAGTATAAATGCATATAAATAATAAGAAAACATATTCATTAAATTATAATATACTAATTTACATGTTTGAAAAAATTAACATAATTTGTTCCTCCTCTAAAGAACATCGCAAGCTTTAGGGGGAAGGTTGTGTTTGTCGAGGTTCTTACTGTACATACTTGCATATCATTCTATCGGTTTTAATGATATTCAACCACAAAGTTCTTATATCAGATTTCATATAGCAATGTTAAAATATACACATAAAGATGCAATTTTTTTTAACATTTAGAATATAAAAGTACATCAAACACACATTGGAACACAATGCCACTGCATAACATGTGAATGCATTAACTATATGCACAAGTAAGAGATGCAGCATTAGAATTTTGCACAAGAAGAGTAAGAATTGCTCGCCTCACGAATGCATTGTGCAATCAACCAGTTTGTCAACATTTGATTCTTATATGCTCATCAACTTCGAAATTTTATCAAGTATTTAAGTGAAATTGCACATTCCTATGGACTACATATATTCTCAAGCAAAATTAATTCAGCATCATGACACAAAATATTCTTGAGAAGAAGAAGTTTATGAGAGGCTTATTCTTAATTATAATTTTCATATGAGACCTTGCTAAGGGTTATGAGTGATTGAAGCAATTTAAAAAATATATTTCAAGATTAAAAAGCAACCACTTCAAATTTATTTTTCTATTATGATATTCCAAGAGTAAATTTTACTTATATACATGCGGCATGCACTTTTCTTCATCCTTAAGACCTATTATGTAATGTATGACAAATGCACAAGAATATGATATTGTTATAATTTTTCATGCATTTGATATGCACTTGTTTTCTCTAAAGTACTCAAGTACATAACAAACTGAGTAGTACCTTCTTAAAATTAAAGTTAGTAACTGTTGGAGGAGCTTAGTCAGATAGCCAACTAGGCATTCCCAATTAGGTCTTCTCGACCGACTAGAGGGTAGTCAGATTAGTTGGTCAAGTCTGTTAGACTAACCGACCAAGCAGTTAGGAACTTGTAACTGAATAACTACTTGCATACCCTATATATTAGGCTGGTGAGCCAAAAGATGTAATGATCTATTTTGTACGTAATGGTCTATTAATATAAGACAATTGGTTAGTTCTACTACCATTACTCTATTCTTACTTACATATTTATATATTTATGTTCCTTTATAATGTATGTATTTGACTTTTCTACCGGTAACTTCATGTAATCCCTTAGCTTACAACATTGGTTCCATTTCCAGTACTAGTATTAAAATAGGGATAAATAAATTATTGTGTTCACATAGATAGTAAGTGAGGAAAAAAATTAGAGAATGGTGGAATCAAAATATAACGAATTATATTCATAATTATGCTAGAAGGAACAAGTTGACCATTACCAAGGCCAAAGAAATTTTTTTCACTTAAGTGAATGAAATATTTATATAATTTGTACCTCATTAAATAAAAAACTTGCTTGCTTGAAATCATGAGAAAAATTGAACCTTGAAATGAAAAAGAATTGTCTGTTTAGAGTTAACAACGGAGGATGGACGAACCTATATGAGTCACTCGAGAAGATATGTGATAACTACTGTGAAGAACGAGCTATCAAAGAAAGGAATTCCATCGACAAAATCAATAAAATATTTTACAATGACTTCCACAAATATTTCTTCATCGTGATACGGACTCTTCTATTTAAATTGTTAATAAAAAAGGAGTTGGCCACATAGTTGAGCCTTGACCTCGACTAGGCCCCATTGAAACCTTAGACTTGCAGAAAAAACAAAAATACTTGGAGTGTTTCATCCACGAGCGTGGGTGGGAATATTTTCCCAATAGAGAATAACATTATTGACCCCACTTTTGACGTTTGTTAGTAGTCGAGTCGACAATGGGGGGGTTCACTGACCACATGAAATGAATAGAGAAATGATATTGGTTGATAAGAAAAGATGAGAATGAATCCCTGCAAGAATCCAAGTCCACTTCGATGAAATAAATGTCTAGCAATCCATAAACAAATAACAAATATTCAAAGAATAGAAAGAGAAAACAAATACAAGAGACATGAGTAGTTGAGAGATATCGCAAGTCCACTGCATGGAAAAATAAGTGTAAAGAAACTAGTTGAGATAGTTGAGTATCCAAAATTCCTACCTGAGTTGAGGGAAATTCAACCAGAAGAGAGAAAGGGTGAGGTGGTGACGCTGGTTGATGTGTTAAATGCAATGGTGTTGACCGTGTGTTGACCCTACAATTGTGACACATTTCAATTCCTAATTCCTCCACTCTTTTCGACTCTATACTGATGATAATGACGATTGAACCGAATCTTAGAAAAATCGTCGAGCATGATTTGGGACTTGGATCGGGAGAAAAAAACATATGGATTTGACTAAATAAGTGGGAATGAATTATGGATTGAATGATGATCAGTGAACACCATGTGGTTATTCGATTACCTTCACACTTGATTTTGGAAGACATAGTTTTAATCTATTATATTTAGATCATGTGGAGGTACCCCCCAACCGCTGTAACAACTATAAAATAAAATATTATTTAGATTAGTTAATTATCTTATGAAAGGGTGTAACCCTTCAGTTTACATGCTCAAAGCCTATAAAGGCGAGCTTCCCTTATAATTATTAAATCATCCAATATATTATTATTATTCATATTTCATTACTACAATGATAGTCCAATTCGACTAACAGACAACCGGATTTGGTTGCTCCATTTGGTATCAGAGCGGATTCGCTCCTGCACTGAGCTCAGACTCAGCTCATCAATCCCTACTTAAGCTCGGACTCGGCTAATCAATTCTTGATTTCTTCTGCTGCTACATTTCACCACCTATCACTTCATCCCAAGTGCTTCCAAAAAAAAAACAAAAAAACCAACGCCATCCCACTCAACGTCCTCACTCTTCTGTTGCACTTCATTCCTCCATTGTTCTCTCTGCTAGTCATGCTCCAGATCCCCATCTTCTATCACCACACATGTCCGTCCACAACCGCCACCTCCACTTGTGCTGTCCCATCCACATGGACAACTTTACTCACCTTCCTTCCATCTACAACACCGCTACCATTCTGCAATGCCACCACCTTCCATCTCTTCCTTCCCATCTCACGTCATTCCTCCCTTTCAACCGCTCTCCACTCGGCTTCTTCACAGCGCTTCCCATCCCCAAATCTCATCCACCCGGCTGCACTCCACGCAATAGCACCGACCTCATCCCCTTGCTCGACTCCCTCACCAGCTCTTCCTCTCATAGCCATTCTTTCTTGCGCACCAACCCCTACGACCTCCCATTCCACGTTCTCTCTTCTCTCCTGCACGTTCTCCATCCTCTCATCCTCTGCGTGCATTTCTCCTCCACGTGAACCCTAACATGCAACCCAAAAAATAACCAAACAATATTAATAAAAATAGATTATTATATATAATAATATTTATTTAAAAAAAACTATATAACAAATATTATATATATAGTTAAAAATCAAATATTATATTTTTTATTATAATATTTGTTTAAAAATAAAAATAAAAACTATATACAAAATATAGTTTATGAAAAATATAATAATAATAATATTAATTAATTAATTAATTAATATATTATTATTCAATTTCACCTCAAAAGCCAAAAGAGCGCCGAAATACACACCTCCGTATACAAGGTCCAAGACCATAGACGAATTGAAAGAGAAGATCGAAAAAATGGAGAAGGACATAAAGTCCCTTATCGCTAACCAAGAAGGCTTGAAGGAAAAGATGCAAAATAACAATACATTACTCAAAAACGATCTTGTTTTGGTACCAGAAAGAAGGCTCGACGACAAACTTGACATCCTGAACGAAAAACAAAAAGAAGTGGATGACAAAATGAGCAATATAACACAAAATATAAACACCTTAACACAGAAAATGAGCACCATGACACAAAACCATAATACATCAATCGAGATGTTACAAAGGCTCATACCCAGTCCAGGCCAAGTCAGCAGGCAAAACATGCTAGATGCCTTATTTCATGTTGCCACCCAGGAAACACTCACAAAGAATCAAGAAGAATTGAAAAAATAAATAAAGATTAACAATGCGACGCTTAAGCAAGAGATAGAAACACAAGTACTTCCAAATATGGAGGCATGATTAAACAGCAAAATAGACGCTATAAGTAAAATAGTAGAGAAAAGAAAAACTAAAAATCACTGCCAACAACGAAGCAATTCAGATATGTCACTTTCATCATCCAGTAGTTCTGAGCCACCATCAAACCATAAGGCAAAAGGAAATCAATGTCGTCTTTACAAAGTGTACCCACCTAAGACAAAAATAGAGTTGTCGAAATACAATGGGCGTGAAGACCAATGCGTTGCTTGGCTAAACAAAGCAGAAGAATACTTCGACATTTACAACATTCAATCTGACGAGGAGAAGGTGAAATATGCGTCAATGCATATGGAAGGGTACACCTATAATTGGTACTTATGGTGGAAGAGAGATAATTTTACCTACACCTGGAACTTGTTCAAAAATGATTTTTTTAATAGGTTTCAAGGAATCAAAGAAGATGAACTTTTCACTAAACTTACCAGACTACAAATAGTCGGAAACGTTGAGGAATTCACACATCAGTGGGAATCCTTATCGACACAAGTATTTGGGTTTTCTGACAAGCAAAGACTCGAAACCTATTTAGGAGGTCTTAAACCATACCTCCAAAAAGAGTTAAAGTTGCATGACATACCTAACATAGAAGTAGCAAGACATAAAGCAAAAGCTGCAGAACGCAAATTGGAAGGAATTAAAACAAGAGGCGATAAGCATTATCAGCAAGAAAAAGAGACACAATGTAGGTACTGTGCAGATACTTGGTCACCCGGTCATCAATGCCACAAACCTCAATCATATTCCTATGAAATGGAAAATAGATTGACGTCATCTAACAATTATGTTGATAATAGAAAAAATAAGAAAAACATATGTCATCGATGCGGTGATGATTGAACCCCTGGTCATAAATGTAGGAACAATGAGACAATACAGTGCAAAATAATCAATGGAAAGGAAGTGCAAGTCTCTGCACAAGAGATCTCATTCGATTCTAATACCGACACTGAGTCAGAATGAAGAACAACACTAGGAAAATACTTAATCTTTGAGGACAAAGCTTCCTTAAAGGAAGTGGCAATGTAACAACTATAAAATAAAATATTATTTAGATTAGTTAATTATCTTATGAAAGGGTGTAACCCTTTAGTTTACACGCTCAAAGCCTATAAAGGCGAGCTTCCCTTGTAATTATTAAATCATCCAATATATTATTATTATTCATATTTCATTACTACAATGATAGTCGGATTCGACTAATAGACAACTAGATTTGGTTGCTCCAACCGCCAACAATATTATTGATTGAAGCACCTATCCCATCGGAGATTTGATTGATTGACGAAGAGTATCTAGAATAAGTAAGAATATCTTGGTACAAAATTCACCCTCTAGAAGTAAGTGAACAAAACAAAGAAGTAAGTTTGACAGTCGTCCTGCACTCACCCCCTATAAGTAGTAAGACTAAAAACTTAAATTCTTGTAAGATGGCTTACAATCATCCAATTCATACCCATATTTATGAGGGAGATGAAGATATGAAAAAACACTGGTTTGTATGTGAAACTTGTTGGCAAGCTAATCTTATTGATGATGAAAATTAGCAAATTTCATAGTTTGTAGGTGGGATCCACAAAAGAGCACTATTTTTTTTTTTTTTTTATAAATAAAACATTATATTACTTCAATAGAACTTAACTACACATCAGATATATCTCTTTGACAGTCACATTGATAGAGATTTACAAAAAACCCCATCTCTCTTCAGATTCACCCCTACCAAGCGTTCAGGTAGGATCCCCAAGCCCACAAAAAATGAGCACAAGGCTGCTACTACTAACCCCCTAAAAAACAAGTATAAGCCGACTGAATGGAGCAACTGAATCCGGTTGGTCCATTAGTAGTCAAATCTGACTATCATGTTGGATGATAAATAAGAATAATATATTAGATGATGAATATTACAATGATGTCTTGGCCTTAAATATGGCTTGGACATTCATGATGAGGAGACGCTTCCTTTCATAATTACTTAATTAACCTAACTATTAATTATTTAATTATTTAACTTATTATCTTATCTATGTTTGTTACATTGCCACTCCCTTCTCCCTTTAAGGGAGCTTTGTCCTCAAAGATCGATTATTTCCTAATGTCATCTTTTATTCCGGGTCTATGTTGCACTGATGACTTGAGGTGTGATTTTGATTACGACCATTGCCTCTTTTTGATTATTATGTCTTGGTATTTGAAATAAGTATGAAGTTGGTGAAGTTTTGTTTACACTTTTTCTACTTGTCTGATTTCTTCTTTTAACTATGTTTATCATCAATTGAACATGCTCAACATACATTACAACCTTGATTATTTTCGTGTTGTTATCCCCAACACATTTTGTGTCAGTTCCCTTGAACAGGCTCCTTGTGCTTATAATGCTCACAAGAACACTGGTCTTATCTTGTGTCTGATAGATATTTTGGTTGCATCCCTTGATGTTTTTTATAGTCATCTTTGTGATGATATCTGTCTTTCGTGTGTTTGTGATTGTGACATTTTTGTCGCAACATTGATCATCTTTATTGTTAGCAACATTGGCTTGTCTCTTATCACAATCTTGGTTAGGATCATCCTTCTCCTTGTCAATTATTTTGTTGTCAATTCCCTTATTACTAGGGTATGTTATATCTGTGTATTGCATGTTATATTGATTGATGCCATTACTCTCATCGGGGATGACATACTGTCCTACTCTATCTTCCTTTATTTTATAAACTTGGGTGGCTTCTTCTATGTGATTTTCACATCTGTCTTCATTTTCTTTAAACGTTCCGTCAATAGATTTCTTTATTTCATCCACATCCTTAAGGATTTTCTCAAGGATATTTAAGAATTTGTTACTCTTACTATAAGATGCCATGGATGTTTGTAGAACGCTATTTTGTCTATTGAGGCGAAATTCGAATAATAATATATTAATTAATTAATTAATAATAATAATATTATTATTATTTTCATAAACTATATAATATTTTGTATACAGTTTTTTTTTAACTAAATATTATAATAAATAATAATAATAATTTTTGGTTTTAACTAAATATTATAATATAATAATAATATATTATTATGATATATAATATTTGATTTTTATTTAAATTTTTTGTTTTGTTTTGCAGGTTACTATGCAAATGGGTGATGGGTGATGGGAGAGCGCGCAAAGGGAGTGAAGAATGACAAGAGTGAGTAGGAATGAACGAGGGATGAAGGTGCCAGTGAGAGGAGGAAGAGACTCGAGGGAGCTGGCGTGTGAGCGATGGTGAGTAGTGGCTAGAGCGCAACGTACTGATAGGGTGAGCAGTGGCTGATGGGGATGAGCATAAAGCGAAGTGAGAGGTAGTGAGGAGTAGGGGATTGGTCATGAAAGGAGGAGGAGGTACGGACTGTGGAGAAGGGAGCAACAGGGAGTGGCAAGGAGGCAGGGTGGAGTTGGGATGGCAGCGGTAGGGAATGTGAACATGATGGGTGCACGATGAGGATGTGTAGGTGGGTGGGTGGCTGAGAAAGGGGATGGGAAGAAGTGGAGAGTGTGGTGTAGTGGAGTAGACGAGGGAGGTCATGCGGTGGGGAAGGTGGAGAACGCAGTACGATGGAGGCGATTGGTGGTGGAATGTGGATGAGGGAGTGCGACAGTGGAGCAGCGTGGGAGGGATGGAGAGTGGACGGAGGACGATGCGTGGAGTAGTGGGGGCAGTGGCAGCATGGATGGTGGAGGAAAGTATGGAAATGACAGAGGCATGAGGATGGTTTAAGGTGATGTGGAGAGAGGAGCAGGTGCAGTGGAGAGCGGTGTGGAGGAGAAGCAGAGTTTGATGGTTGCAGAGGATGTAGCAGTGGGTGGAGCGAGGGAACTGGAATGGGTGCGATAGGAGAAGACTAGAGCAGCCGATGGGGATGATATGTGTTACGAAGAGAAATTCCTATGGCTTGGGGTACCACAACAGACAGCTTGACTCCAGAAATCAATCCTTTACAATATGCAATAGAAATTAAATGTCTAACACTAAAGGATCAGACCTTGTACCTTATTCTGGATGGTTGAAGTAGATCCCTGTTGAGCTTTCCAATATTCAGCTTGAATTGATATATTACTTTCTCAACAACAAGTAAACAATACAAGCATTCTATATATCATGGTGTTAGATCTATTCTAACATATATAATCAATAATGTATAAGCATTTGACATAATCCCATGGATAAAATATTCATTCAAACACACATTATTGGATAGGAAAATATATTTCTATTAATATAAATAAGATATTACAAGATAGATACAACCTCTAACGACATGTCTGCGAACCGAAGAAACTGAATCCCCCACTTGGGCCTCCACCACTTCAATCCTCCATCTCTCGATAGCAATCTCACAAGCAAAAGGCAAGCTTGGGAAGAACACAAAAGTGCTCCAAGGGACAAAGGGATGCAGACTCAAGCATAAGTTCCAGCAACAATGGACTATAGTTTCTTTGCTCTCAATTCTCTCTTATGCCTTCAATGTACCAAGGGGTTCCTTATATAAATTTTCAAAGGGATAATGAAAGGTCGAATCTGAGCGATCTCAAGGTATATGGAAGGCCAGGAGTCAAATGAGTCGGATCCATGTCAAGGAAAACTCCAAAAGGATTTGGATTATGCACATATCCCGATGTACGCGGTTATATGGGTCATACCCGCGTATGTACGCGCTTAGAGGTTTAAAAGCCGCATATATCATTTTTCATATGTTTTTAGGGATGATCAAGGAAACATCAAAGCACAAAAAGTGGTCCATAGGGTCTAAGGAGTCTACAACGAGACAAGGGAAGGCCATACAAAGTGTGATTCACCTAGAGTGGTGAAATCCACTATAACAGATGCCCCCTAATGTATGAGATCAGAGGGGTTATACGATGGCTGAAATACATTATAAGTCCATCCCAGAAGTGGAGTGATGAAGGATCCCAAATGGAAGACCAGCCACCCAATAAACATAGTACAATAATACAACTCTGCATATAACTGCAAATACATATAGCAGTCCCAGATACATAAGAGTACAATGGCCATGAATAGGCATAATACATGATATCACATATGTGGTCATCACCACGTACAATATACATAGATCAGAATCTCCATGATGAAGATATACAAAGGACCATGATCTCCAAAAATGGCTGAAGATATATAATAGATCAAGATCTCCATAGTGGCTAGAAATATCTGACATAAACTGGAATCAAGTCACGAGAGCTAAAATCTCATGAACACTGGAACGATCAAGGAGGTAGCATATAAGAGATGCCACCAATCTGGAAAGTCTTCTACACAAACCACTACGAGTACATGTCCTACTATGCGAATAGAGGTGTCAAGGTCGAACATAGTAGTCCATCGTCTGATTACCGGTCATTGATGTATACCGTTAATAGACGCGAGATCACCCACCGATAATGAAAATGGGAATCAAGGTACTAGAGTGCAAACTAACAAGTGTGAATAAATGTGTTGAGGTCGAACACTTGAGAGGATCCATTGATCAGGGGACATTGATGTATTCCCAAGAAACTGTCGATGGCGAGAGAACCTGCCACTGATGACTGCAAGTCTCAAGGCACTCATAATGACTCTAGATTCCAATCCCATAATAAATGATCTGAAGTCGATGGGATGAAATCTGCTGGAAGGAGGGCATTAAGTCATCCCCCATCATCCAACACGAGGTACTCAGCAAAGCTGTATAATGTGGAAGGAATCGATCATAAGGTGCACGAACCAGTAACTGTACCGGGAATGGCCGACATGCAAAGTCAAGATAACTGAGGAATGGCCAACTCAGGTTTCAAATTCCTTCGAACAAGAGCATAACGAATTATGGTGACTGAATGAAGGCAGCATAGACTCGATATACAAACTGGGAC